>JZKD02S1390390.1:90656-101326 GCA_000966675.3 Picea glauca
CTCTAAAGTTCTACATTTATTTAACAAATATTCTAGATTATTAATTTAATATTCTAAATTAATAATCTTTTTATTCTAACTTTATAAACTATGATAAATGTATTTTGGATTATCTGACAGATCTTTCGACTGGTGAACTGCAATCCTCAAAAAATATCTCATAATCCCTAAATCAATCATTTCAAATTCATCCTTCATGACTGACTTAAATTCTTCAACTTTGTCTTTTGATAAACAGAGGGACCATTGTAGACAGCCTCATCAACTGTCTTTGGGTATCCTATAAAAACAAGAACCCGTAAATCTTGTGAGATGAGAAAAGTTCTCATCTTCACACACCAGTACTCATAGTTTTCCCCACCAGAAAGAGGAATGTGGTATTGTAAAGCATTAGAATTCTGGGCCATTTCTCCATAAAATAAAATTGTAATCAATCATTGCTCTGATACCAAATTAAATATCTGGAAAAAGGAATTATCTTCTCACAAAAGAGTCACAGCTAGAAATTAAATATCTGGAAAAAGGAATTATGTGCTCACAAAAGAGTCACACCTAGAAAATGCATATCCTAATAAACTAGTAAACATAAAATGATACTATTGATAGAAATTTGACCACCAACAATAGAACTACAGTTGAAAATAATAAAAATTGTTTGTTTATGAAAACTATTGTCTTATGCTTTATTTCTAAAAATAAAAGAGATACAAAGTACCTATGTTACAGACTGTAAATAAACAAAGGGAAACATAGCATCCTCTCATCCA
Source organism: Picea glauca (assembly GCA_000966675.3). Taxonomy (NCBI): domain Eukaryota; kingdom Viridiplantae; phylum Streptophyta; class Pinopsida; order Pinales; family Pinaceae; genus Picea; species Picea glauca. Next base: position 91,424 of record JZKD02S1390390.1, read on the forward strand.
TAAGGTGCCAAAGAAGGGCCTCTACAACAGTACACATAAAGACTTTCTAAAACAAAACATACATTCAAAACTGTGTTTGCAGAAAATAAACCTATGATTTAAATAACAAACTGAAAACTCAACTTAACAAATAAGAAAAGAAAAATGTGGCAACAATTGATCAACAAGTGGAAGAGTTAGTTTCACAGCTGGAAATAATGAGGTTAATGCATGCCAAAAACTTAGCATCATGTTTTTCAAAATCTCCCTTGACACATATACAAATACAACACTTGTAATATTCTATATGTTGTCTTTAATCCAAAATACATGACAAAACAATACATGACCTATTTTAAACTAAATTTTAGAGAACTACAAACATTCCTATACTTACCATAATTGTAAATGATACATTTTTTTAAATCCAAAACATGATTACTTCATCTATTGGTAGTTTTTTCACAAACAAATCTCCATCATTTCCCTCTATCCATCATTTTTTTCCAATAATAATAATAATAATAATAATAATAATAATAATAATAATAATAATAATAATAATAATAATAATAATAATAATAATAATAATACATCATCTCATTTTCCTAGTTAAAAATTTATACCATCCACAATTTGCCTAATTATTCTTGTGTTTCTCTTATATTATAATATAGTTTCCCTCTTCTATCCTTATCTCAATATTATTCCCATATACCTTGTGTCATATTCCCTAACTGTGATAGAGTGCCAAGATACTATAATCCATTGTATAAATGAAAGAATCCAGCTTACTGAAATTGTTGGTTTTTTTATTTGGAAATGATAACTCTAATAAATTTCACTACTATTTGGTATCGTTTCCAACTCCTGAATTGTGTAATACAAACTCCAAAATTGGTCCATTGGGTAGATTATATCATTTCAAAGGAATTTCTAACCCAAAGATTAAGCGAGGATAAAAGGAAGGTCAGAAAGTCGTGGATTAATTGTTGTCATAGGTATTGGAGGATCAATGGTCAATGTATAGTTTCATTTTTCTCTACTATGGCAAGTTGAGGCTAAGGTAGAGATTTCATGGAATTTTTTATCCTTTCAATTAAAGAGCCTATATGGGAGGAATCATATTTAATAAAAAAGTACGGTGTGGTAGTCATGGTTAGTGCATAGATGGTTTCCATGTTCGCTGCACGATACAAATAAGTGCCTTCGTCGTATTTGACATGATGTATAAATGGTGTATGGTAAAAAAAATTATGGATTGTTAGAATTATGTATTTTTTAGTTAACAAAGAAACTTCCCACATTAAATGTAATTTAGTTTTCCATATGTTCCTATAATACTTTGTTCATAATTGTTAGAAACCACAAACTAAATTGTGGTATGAATTTTGTCTATAAATGAATTCATTGCAATAAATTTCTTAGACAATTGCTTATGTAGGTAATAAGTAATTAGTTATTTTTATCCATATTGAGTCTTTCTCTCAAATAAATTTGTTTCTCTACATTTCTAAATGAAAAAAAAAATTGAAGTAAAAGAAGATGATACGACATAATGCTTTTTTTATTTTCTATGATTTTCATATTCTTCAATGAATGCAAATCATCTATGATCTTATTAAGATATATACTATTCATACACTTCAAAGATATAAGTTTATAGTTAAAATAAAATCACTTATGAAATGATGATATAAAATTTAATCTTAGATTTGTAACTGGAATTATACTCTGATTCTTATAAATATGACATCCTTATTCAACAAGATGGTATAAATCCTAGTTTAAAGAATGACAACTTTTAGGTAACAACAAAATCAATATTTTTCAAACTTGGTGGTGCAGACGCCCTTCCCTCCTCAGGGTTGCACGATGTCCTGGTTAGGATATTCTATTTTGGAGTCAGTGACTCTCTCAAACCTCAATGGTCTCGTCCTGTTTCAACTACAGGTTCTCACGAGTCCTGGTGCAGGCTCTACGACACCTCCAACCTTCACTTTCACACTCTATGAAAAAATCTCATAGTTGGCATTACCGCCCCCTCTCTTGGCCCCTTCTCAGATGTGACCTTGGTGATGACCACGCGATTACGGGGGAAACCACAAGTGGTTTGAAGTCAAACTACTTTTGGGACGACAATTCCCCCTGAGCCTCCATGTGTCTCCGTGATGAAACCACGGTATGGATTGTGGCCCACCCTCGAATTTTTTAAATCCACACAACTCCTGGCCTTACAATGCGAGATGGTCGTCAATATCATGATCTTGATGGAGCCCTTTTAATTGACGGTTCATATCATCCCTTCTCAATCCATAGACCAGGTCAGTGATACTTCTTAATTTAGGTCATATGAGGCCCACGGGTTCTCTTCTGAGTGATGATCAACATCTGCCCTAACCAGATGCTAGCTCTCCCCTGGCTAAGACCCTTCCCTCTTGTGACCAAAGGTTATGACCACTCACCTAACTCAAAAAATGTTTCTCTATTTCGCGTATCGGGCCTTTGCGTGTGAGTCTTAGCAGCTATCTAGACTCTCGAAATCCTGACAGGGGCCTAGTTTATACTATCCCCTCTCTCTCTATGACTGTTGGCAGTGACCATGTGCTTGAGTGAAAGGCGCATTGCGATTTCACATTTCATGACTTTGGGAGTGTTTCTACCTCCATTCCCCTAATATCTGAAATCGCAATGACCCTTGATTGACGGTCTAGATCTCTCTTTGATTGACAGCTCAGATCAAGTCATGATTTCACGTTTCTCCAGTTCTCACAACTCAACCTTTGACTCCTTTGAGTCACGAGTCATCGAAACACTGATCTCTTGCCATGTTTCCTCCTTGACGATGAACGGTCCCAATGATTTCAGAATTTCATGATCTTGTTCCTCTTGTGTGCCTTCAAATCTTTAATGCCAGTGCATTTTACCATCATTGGATGGATACGAATCTCTTGCACTCATACCAAATGGCTTGGGTCCTTCGTCCTCTGCACCTACTCCTCATTTTTTGGACGTTGATCGGATGGTCCAGATTTTCCCCCTGAGCTTATTCTTTCTTTAGATTTAGAATATTTTTCGAAGGATTCAAAAGATTCAACCTTTGTCCTTCCTACGAGTCCATTTCTTGGATCTCGTTAACACTTATGAAAAGTGTTATTCCTACTGAGATTGGTCTCGTAGATACTTCGACTCCCCCCACACTCCTTATGTTTCAAGTAATTTGATAACTCATATCCTAAGGATTTCTCGAAGAGAAATTCCACTCACCTTCCTGGCATTCTCCTTTTTTGATTCTTCGACTTCTTTCAAAGTCCCTTTGACACTTAGCCGATTCTCGTATTTGTACACTCCTTGCACCATATATTTATGCAAGGTTTTGGGGTCTTGCAAATGACTATGCACGCGTTGCACCAATCTGAGATTTGGAATCGAAACAAATCCCATTAACACACTCCTTGCATTTTGTGTGAACACCTTGCACTACTTCAACATAAGAGAAACAATTGAAACTTATCCTAACATTCACAGTTCTATTCACTTGTAACAAAATTCATTCATTCACTCATTAAAACACCATAACAAAGAATTGCAAAACAATGTTCACACTCCATGCCTTGGATCAATTTTCGTCTGTTATATTCAAAAGTGAAAATGGCTACAACTGAAAAAAAAAAAACAACTAAAAACTGAAATCTCCTACTAACTTGCAGCTAACATCTATCCTGCAACCAACCTCATTTGGGTGTACAAAACCTCTATTTATCTCAGAGGGATCTTAGGGTTTCCCCTGACTACATGTCTACTCTAAAATGTAACCTAACAACTATTTAGACCAGTCTCATTCCAAAGCAGGAGTGAAAACCCCCACTTCGCCCACGATCACTCAAACGTGCCTCAAAAGATTTTTTCAGTGCTGAGTTAAGGTGGATTTCAAAATATCCATTGCAACTGCCAACATTGAGGTCTCGTACAGATTCTTATATGTTGATAGGTATTTCTTCGCGTGCTTGTTAGCGATGCTCCTGCATCATACTCCCCATGACAAAAAATCATGGACTCTTGTTCATGAGATCCTGCACTGACTTTCCATGCCTTTGGATAGCAACTTTGTTTTCCCAATTGGAATCCTCTATTGCGTGTCCCTTCCACTTTACCAAATATTCAAAATAGGTCTTCCTTTTGGTCCTTTTTCCAATCCTCTGATCAACAATGTTCTCCATCTGTAGTTTTTCTTCTATAGGCATTTGTTTCTCCAATTGAATCTTCGGTTGATCTTCTGATCCATCTGTGTCATATTTTGTGTAAGGATACAGATCTGAAACATTGAATAAGGGTGATATTCCCACATCATCTGGTAGCTCAATCTCATATGTGTTTGCATCAAACTTCCTCAAGATCTTACATGGTCCTATCTTCTTCATCTTTAATTTTTTATAAGTTTCGTTAGGAAACCTTTGTTTTTTGATATGTGTCAGAGCCTGTTATCCTACTTCAAATTGAAGTTCTCAATGATGTTGATCAGCTCTACGCTTCTACTCCTGGTTAGAACTCTGCAACTGTCCTCTGATCTAGTTATGGAGCTTCTTCATTTCTACAGCAAAATCGTGTTCTCCAACGCTCCTAGTCTCACTCTATTCCAAGTCTCTCAAATCATATACTCCCCTGTGTTTCATTCCATACAATATTTGGAATGGGCTCTTTTCAGTGCTCCTGTTTGGTAAGTCATTGTATGGAAACTATACTTGTGGCATAATCTGATCCCACTAATTATGGTGCTCAGTGACCAGACTCCTCAATAAGTTTCCCAAAATTATTTTTACCACCTTACTCTGTCCATATATCTAAGGATGATAAGTTGAGTTGAAGGAAAAATCTATCCCCAACTTCTTCCATAGTGTTCTCCAAAAGTGACCAATAAATTTTTTGTCTTTGTCTGAGACAATTCTTCTGTGTAGACCATGAAGTCTTACAACCTCCTTGAAAAACAGATTTGCAACATGTGTTGCATCACTGGTCTTCTGTCATGGGATAAAATGTTCCATCTTTGAAAATCTATCCACTACCACAAATATGGAATCAAATCCTCTTTGCGTTCTTGGAATTCCCAACAAAAAATCCATTCTTATTACATCTCAAAGCTTCTCTGGTATTGGCAATGGTTGATACAATCGAATGTCCTGTCTTTTTCCTTTCACATGCTGGCAGATTCTACATCTGTTCAAAAACTTTTGTCACTTCTGTTCTCATACCTGACCAATATTATGAAACTCTCGATCGTGAAATTTTTTTGTCATGGCCGAAATGTCCATCCAAACCTCCACTATGCTTTTCTTTCAAAAGGTTATCCCTGATTAAGCATTTTGGTATGCACAATTGATTTCCCTTTAACAACAATCCCTCTTGAATCATGTAATCTTTCCATTGTCTTCTGTCTCTCAGCAAAAATTTTTCACATGCTTCGTATGCTTCCTTGAAATCTATATCATCACAATACATGTCCTTAAGGTGTTCAAACCCCAAGGTCTTCAACTAAAATTCCTATAGAATCAAACATCTCTTGCTTCATGCATCAACAACCTTGTTAGCATTCCCAGTGATATGTTTTATGACAAAAGTAAAATTCTGCATAAACTCAACCCATTTTTCATGCCTCTGATCCAATTTTCCCTGCCCGGTTATGAATTGTAAACCTTGGTTATCGCTATACAAGAAAAAATCTTGTGGGACAAGATAATGTTTCCATTTTTTCAAGGCTTCAATTATAGCATAAAACTCCTTGTCATATGTGGAGTATTTTCTCTTGTTCTCATTCAACTTCTCACTAAAATAGGCAATGGTTCTATTATCCTTACTCAAAACTTCTCCTATTGCAAGTCCATTTGCATCACATCTCACCTTAAATGTCTTTTCAAAATTTGGCAAGACCAGAATTGGTTGTTCTGTTACTTTTTCCTTCAGTATATTGAATCTCCTCTCAACCTCCTCTGTCCATTTAAAATATTTGTGCTTCTTCTTCACTGTATCCATCATTGGTGCACAAATTCCACTGAAGTCTCTAATGAACTTCCTATAGAAGCTTGATAATCCATGGAAGATCCTTAACTCAAACATACTCCTTAGTAACAACCATTATTTGATTGCTTTCACCTTCTCTGGATCCAGATTCAGTTCATTTCAAGAGATCACAAAACCCAAGTAAATGAGTTATGTCTTCATAAAACGAGAATTCTTCAAATTTATCAATAGATTCTCCTGTTTTAGCCTCCTCATCACTAATTTCAAGTGCCTCAAATGCTCTTCTTTAGTCCTGCTAAAGATCAGTATATCATCCAGATACACAACCACAAATTTTCCAATGAAATCTTTCAATATTTCATTCATCAGCCTCATAAAAGTACCCGAGACATTTTTCAAGCCAAATGGCATAACAAACCACTCATACAAACCTTCATTTTTCTTAAAGGTTGTTTTGTAATCATCACCTTCTCACATCTTGATCTAGTGATATCCACTTTTTAAATCTATTTTAGAAAATAAATTTTATCCACTTAAACAGTCCATTAAATCATCCATTATGGGTAAAGGAAATTTAGAACTGATGGTGATCTTGTTAATGGATCTTGACTCTGTACACATTCATCATCTTCCATATTTCTTTAGACTCAATATAGTTGGTATTGAACATGGACTCAATCTCTCTCTGACAAAACCCTTGTTTAAAAATTCTTGGACTTGGTTCTTCACTTCCTCGTTCTCTTGAGGTGTCAATCTTTATGCTACTTTGTTTGGCAGACTCTCTCCTGGTATCAAGTCAATATGGTGGTTGATACTTATGACAGGTGGAAATGAGTTAGGAAGCTCATCCACCACTATGTCAGTGAAATTTTCCAGCAATTCCTTAACTTCCTCGAGAAAATCCTCCATCGAAGTACTTGTAAGGATAACTTTGGGTTTCCTCACCATAGTGAACTGCATCTTTTGTTCTTCCTTGAATTCTTTCAGGAGTTCCTTCCCACTCATGAGAAGTATGCTTGTGTTGGCTTCCTCTTTCACTTTCTTCTCTTCTATTGGAAACAACATGTGTATTCTACCATTCTTCTCTAGGGTGTATTTATTTTTCCTCCCCTCATGGATGAAATTCTTGTCAAACTGCCATGGTCTTCCCAACAAAATATGGCATACATCCATGGGAATTACATCACATCGAATTTCATATCTATATCCTCCTATCATAAATTCAACCAAGCACTGTTTAGTAACCATTACCTGGTGTCCTTTCTGCAACCATGACACTTTGTATGGATTCAGGTGTGCAGTTGTCTCAATATCTAATTTCTCCACCATATCTATGGATACTAATTTATCAATGCTCTCACTGCCCATTATCACCTTGCATAGTCTGTCTTTAGTCTTGCAAGTTGTTATGAAGAGTTTTTTCCTCTGCACTGGCTTTTCAACTTCTGCCTCTAGTTTCAAGAGAACCTTCCTCAACATCAGGGATCTTCCATCCTCTTCTCTTTCTTCTTTAACATATATTCTATGTACTTCTGATATGTGAGATTCACCTCCTCCTTCTTTATTTTTCTCGGGAGAGTACCAAGACATCTTCCCTATCTTTCCATAGGCACGGAATCTTACTTCTCCTCCTGCTCTTCTTCCTCCTCCTCTAGAATAACTTCTTCCACCACCCTGTCTTCCTTGGGAACTTACTCCTCTTTTCGAGTGACTATGTGCTTTCTCAGTATCGTCTTTAGGATTATGTTCTTTGTCATGGGTAACTCCCTTACTTTTGGGGGGGGGCTGGGCTTTTACCTCTCGCTCGCTATCTTTTTTTTCTGGCCAACTTCTCCTCTGCCTCCAGTGAAAACTGATAAGTATACTCAATTACCCTTACTGACATCATGTTGATCTCATCTTGGATTTCATATCTCAGGCCATTAATATATCTAGCAACTTTTTTTTCATCTCTCTCCCTTTTTCCAGTTTCGATGTTCACCCTATAGAACTCCTCTATGTACTCCTTAATTGTCATCCCTTTCTATCTCAAGTTCCGCATCTTCCTTAACAGATTGATCTGATAATTCTTGGGCATGAACTTAGCCTTCAAATTTGCTACCATTCTATCCCAACTCTTTATCTTTTGTTCTCCCTTTCTTCTCCTCTCAGCCTGTAGTTCATCCCACCACAGTGTTGCATGTCCTTTTAGCCTGTGACAACATGTTTCACCTTTTTCTCTTCATCGACCTCTTCATAGTTGAAGTGTTTTTCCATGGATATTACCCAATCCAGTAGCTCTTCAGTGTATAAATTTCCTTCATACATTGGGACCTCTATATTATCTTTGGCTCCCAATCTGGGAAGTTCTCTCATGAAGCGTTCTTCGGAAACATCCTCTCCTGCAGCTTCTCCGATGATATTCTCACCCACTGCTTTTTCGTTGTCTGCATCGCTGACCTATCCAACATCGGGTGCTCGTCTTTGCACTCCCTCCATCACCTCTAATCTTTCACAAAGTTCTCGCATCTCCCTTTCTATAGCTCAATTGGCCAAACATGGTTGCACTCGTCTCCTAGGCAGCATTGTGTTGATTGTCTATCACACACAGAGTACAAATATGAGTTCCTTTATCTCTTCTGTTTTTCTCATTGTCTGCAAGGAAAGCCTCTACTCTGATACCACTTGGTGCAGACCCCGTTCCCTCTTAAGGGTTGCGTGACCTCCCTGTCAGGATCTTCGATTCTGGAGTCAGTGACTCTCTCAAATCTCACTGGTCTCATCTTGTGTCAACTACAGGTTCTCATGACTCATGGTGCAGGCTCTACGACACACACAACCTTCACCTTCAGGCTCTACGAAAAAATATCATAGTTGGCATTAGTTCCCCCTCTCTTGGCCCCTTCTCAGATGTGACCTTGATGATGACCACGCGATTATAGGCGCGGTCACAAGTGGTTTGAAGTCAAACTACTTTTGGGCATGCAGTTCCCCCCGAACCTCCACATGTCTCTATGGTGAAATAATGATATGGATTGCGGCTCACCACGTGTCCTCCTTGATGGTGGATGGTCCCAATGATTTCATAATTTCATGACCTTGTTCCTCCTGCGTGCCTTCAAAGATTTAGTGCTAGTGCATTTTACCTTGATTGGACAGCTACGATTCTCTTGTGCTCAAATCGAATGACTGAGGTCCTTCCTCCTCTGTGATTTATTCTCGTTGTCTGGATGCTGACCGAATGGACCAGACCTTTCCCCCTGAGCTTATGCTTTCTTTAGACTTACAAGATTTTTCGAAGAATTCAAAGGATTCGACCTTTGTCCTTCCTGCGAGTCTGTTTCTTGGATCTTGTTAACACTTATGAAAAGTGTTATTCCTCCTGATCTTGGTGCCATGGAGAGTTCGATTTCCTATGCACTCTTTGCATTTTAGTGAATGCGATAACTCAAATCCTAAGGATTTCTCAAAAAGAAATTCCTCTTGCCCTCCTAGTGTTCTCCTTTTCTGGTTCTTCAACTTCTTGCAAAGTCCCTTTGACATTTAGTCAAATCTCATATCTGTCCACTCCTTGCACTAGATATCTACGCAAGGTTTTGGGATCCTATGGATGACTATGCACACCTTGCACCAGTCTCTTTTCGCTCCTTGCAAAGGTAAAGTTTTTTTTTATCTCTTCTAAGCTTCAGAATCGAAACAGATCTTCTTAACACACTCCTTGTGTTCTGTGTGCAAACCTTGCACTACTTCAACAAAAGAGAACCAATTGAAACTTATCCTAACATTCACAGTTCCATTCACTCGTATCGAAATTCATTCATTCACTTATGAAAACACCATAACAGATAATTGCAAACAATGTTCACACACCATGCCTTGGATCAATTTTCCTCAGTTATATTCAAAAGTGAAAATGGCTAAAACTGAAAA
>JZKD02S1390390.1:140322-200171 GCA_000966675.3 Picea glauca
ACTCGACAAGTTCGTGGAATCGCTAAGTGCGTTATGGAAAATTGCTTACTCGCCCGTCAGCAAGTGGTAACTTAAAGGGTTGTTTCCCCTCACTCGCACAGCCGCAAATAGGAAGATGGACAGGCCGATGGCAACAATCATAACGTAGATGGGCTTCTGACATAGAAGTCATATAATTACACCGAAAGGCGTATACCTATTGACAATGAGCACAATTAATCATCTTTTAATCTAAAATTCCAATCTGATGGTTAACAATTAAAGATGCTGGCATATTCTTAGTCATCCTCCCAAATCAATGAATGTGATTTATTTTTCATAACTTCCTTGTATTTCTGAAAGCATCCTTTAACCTGTTTACTTTTTAACATTTACCTAATCATATTAAAAAATTACTGCAGCACTATATGATTGCCACGTTTAAATGATTAACCTTTCATATTACCATTTAGATTTCCTCAACAGTCCAAGAGTTTGATTTTCTAACTACCTGTGTACGTTTGATTTTCTAGCTAACTGTGCGTTTGATTTTCTAACTACCTGTGCGTTTGATTTTCATTTTCGCCACGGATTTAAGCAGTCCGCCCATTCTCTACCATCGATTTCCTACCACGGATTTAAGCAGTCCTCAGCCACGGTTTTGAGTGATTTCCTTAGCTGTCCTTTTGTTAGCAGGCCTTTCGGCGTTAATCAGCCACGGTTTTCAGTGGCTGTGCTAGTTTATTAAACAGCTAAATCCATAGAACCGATTGCCAACACGTAGTCGATTAGGGTCGTCGCGAAGTCGAGGTTTCCCCCATAATCTCGTGTGATAGCGTTGGCAGGAATTCGTTTTACTCTCGCTTCGAGAGAATAACTTCTGTCGTTGAATTGTCTAATCGTGTGGCCCACAGAAAACAAAACATCACGAGAGAAGCCATGAATATTGAAATTTGTCCAGTCGACAAGTTATTCAAATCGCAACTACGTTATCGAAAAGTCCTTGATAAGACTAGGTAATCGAAATCTATAGCGAAAGCTTCCACGCGCAACTTATCTTCTCTACTTGCTGTAGAGTACATGAATGTACTAAACAAGGGATGCATAAAATGTTGAAGAAATGTCGATTTTGCATGTTGCCAAGTTGGGGCTGGTTTATTGTCCATCATGGGCAACGGGCAAGCTGTGAATTCTGCCGGTCGGCCATGTATGCTTCGACCATGTTTCTGGAGACATCATCTAAATTCCTCTGATATTAATCTTGCATGCTTAAAGATTTCGATTTTAAATTTATTCGTCTTATATTAATCTTCCATCCTAGAAGATTTTGGTTTCGAAATTGAATATGCAGTTTGAGGGAAGGCCTCCTGCGAATCGCTTCGGTAGAATATAGGAAGAATGTGCGTTCCTTTCTTTCATATCCCCAATGCTTCTTCAACTCTAACGACCACCCTATGCGAAGAAAAGCCAAATATGCCTTGCTGAGCTATTTTTATTTCTTAGGTACTCTTATGTAGAACGACTGCATCATATGACTCGATGTATGCATCCAGGTCTTAGTTGCTTAATAGATAGATTAAACAGATGGGCGTATAGTTTTCACATACGCCTTCATTAATGCATAGCTTCTCCAAATGTCTTAGTAGGACGTTCTTAGATTAAAAAAAAAAGCAGCTTAGAAGTGCAGATGAGATCTTTTCTTAGTGCTCAAAATCTGGGAGCTTGCAGAGAAACACTGTGCAGTGCAGGCGTGCCACAAAACTTTGTGACTGAACTCTCATGACGCAGTGCATAGACTGCATGATTTACTGCGCTCTGAGATAAAACACTTAATGAATGATTTCGTGACACAGAAAAAACACAGTGTTATACTTAGCATATATGACTGCACGATTTACTGCGAGCTAAGATAAAACACTTAATGAATGATTTCGTGACACAGAAACAACACAGTGTTATACTTAGCATATAAACTCAGAAATACAATAGAACTTGTTAACACACAAAATACTTGATATTAATAGTGTTGCCCGCTAATACAAAAATACAATAGTGAGTCAAGCTTCGGCTCCAATGACTTCTTGGACTTGTGCAACTTACAACCACCCACACACAACTTGTGCTCTCGTATTTCTTAGACTACCTTCAGTTGTTGTTGCTTCTTTGCATTTTGAGTCTATGTCTCAATCAGAAAGTGAGATAGAACTCACGATTCACCTCTTTCATTAATCAAAAAGATTACATTTATAGCCTGATACTCAAGCCAACTGATTCCTATAATAGTGGATCTGATAACAGCAGTAGAGGACACAGAGAGTACAAGTTTATTATCTAATCCTATAAATAGCATTTCTCCATTGATTTTCTATCACACCTAACTTTTCTTGCATTCTTCAAAATTTATCTTTCCAAGAGGTTTGGTAAAGATGTCGGTCACATTATCAGTGGTATTACAATAGATCAGGTCAATTTCCTTTGAGTGTATCTTTTCTCTTACAAAATGGTGTTGGATGTCAATATGCTTTGTTCTAGCATGATAAATTGGGTTGTGTGCCAATTTAATAGAACTTTGATTGTCACATTTGAGAACAATAGGCTTCATTTTCTTATTGCCAATATCTTCAAGAATTCTCCTTAACCAAACAACTTCACACGTAGCATTGCATAGAGCTTTGTACTCAACTTCTGTTGACGACAGAGAAATAGTGGGTTGTTTCTTACTACTCCATGACACAACCCCTGTACCTATGTTGAATGCATATCCTAAAGTTGATTTCCTGTCATTGGGATTTCCGGCCTAATCTGAATCAGAGTAACCTGCCAACTCAACATCACAATTATCAGTATACATAATATCAAAATTAACAGTTCCTTTCAGATATCGAAGGAATTTCTTTGCAGCTACCCAGTGGCTTTCAAGTGGCTTAGCCATGAACTGACTAAGGATGTTGATTGAATATGCTATGTCTGATCTGGTAGTAGTGAGATAGTTCAAACTTCCCACCAACTAGCGATACAAAGTACCATTTGCCTCTTTAGTTCCATCAACACTAGGTAACTTTGCATTCTATTCTAAAGGTGTTGACATTGGCTTTCACTCATTCATATTGAATCTTTCCAGTATTTCCCTTGTGTATTTACTTTGAGTGACCATTGTTTTACCATCTTCTCTCCATATTTCCATACCTAAACAATAATGTATTTCACCAATATCCTTCATTTCAAATATCTGTGATAATTGAGTTTTAATATCTTCAATAAAGTGAGAAGCACTGCCTATTATAATCAAATCATCAACATATAAAGATACCAAAGCAACATTCCCATGTTCATCCTATTTGACATACAAATTAGGATTATTTTTGCTTTTCACAAAACCTTTATGTGCAAAGAATGAATCAATCTTAGTATACCAAGATCTAGGTGCTTGTTTCAAACCATACAGAGCTTTTTTTAGTTTACACAAAAGATCCTCTTGTCCTTTCTTTATAAATCCTTCAGGTTGAACCAAATAAACTTCTTCTTTTAAATCACCATTCAAAAATGCATATTTAACATCTAACTGATGTATTTTCCAATTGTGTTGTGTAGATAATGCAATCATGACTCTAATTGTATTTAACTTAGATATAGGTGCAAAAGTGTCCTCATAATTAATTCCTTCCTTTTGTGAATACCCTTTTGCAACTAATCTATCCTTCTATTTGTCAACACTTCCATCTGCATTAAATTTGGTTTTATACAACCATTTACATCCTATGAGAACTTTGTTTTCGGGAAGTTTTGTTAATTCCCATGTTTCACTCTTCATTATCGATTCATATTCTTCATTCATTGCATTTTTCCATTCCTTATGATCTTTAGCTTGTTCATAAGTAACATGTTCCACAACATTCATTACTTGTGTCATCAATGCATAATCTTTATACCTAGAAGGTACTTGAATTGTTCGTGATGACTTCCTTTGAGTTCCACCACTTTCATTTCTTCTGATCTGTGGCGTAAGATCCATTCTCGGTGACTCAAGAGTGTCTGTAGTATCCATGCTGCTTCCACTTTGTTCCTATACCGGTTCATGTTCTTGTACCTATTCCTGTTCATCATCTATCTCAACTTTTGCATGAGCATCATTGTCATAAGGAGTATACCAAACATCATTTTTACTTATCTCATCATCTGTATTCTCATGAAAAATCACATATCTGCTTGCAATGAACTTATGGGTACTAAGATCAAACAACTTATATGCCTTATGATCATCACAATAACCAATGAATATACACTTAACAGATTTTGCATCATGTTTTCTTCTCTCATCTTTTGGAATATGAGAAAATGCCATGGAACCAAATATTTTTAAATTACCAACTTCAGGTTTATATCCATAAAGGACTTCAAAAGGTGTTTTCAGATCTAGACTCTGAGTTGGACTTCTATTTTTCAAATAAACAACAGTATTAATGGATTCTGCCCAAAAACCATTAGAAATGTTTTTACCTTTCAACATGTTGCGAGCACATTCCACTAATGTCTTGTTCTTCCTTTCAGCTACACCATTTTGTTGTGGTGTATGAGACACAGTGAATTGTTGAATGATCCCATTGTTCTTGCAGTAGCTATCAAAATCTCCTGAGGTATATTCTCCACCTTGATCATATCTTAGAATCTTGATGCATTTGCCCATCTTCTTTTCCATCATAGTTTTAAACTCCTTAAAATATTCAAATACATCACTCTTTTTCCTTATAAAATAAGCCAAAGTAAATCTAGATCTGTCATCAACAAATATAAGAAAATACATTGCACCTCCAAGTGACATGGTTTGCATGGGACCACAGACATCAGTATGTATTAATTCAATTATCTCTCTTTGTTTCTTCTCTTTATGCATTGGAAATTATTCCCTATGTTGTTTACCTAGTGCACAAGCTTCACATTCTATATGCTCATTTTTCAAAACAGGAAGTCCTTCAACCATCGATTTCTTTTGAAGTAGCACTAAGTCTTTTTTATTAAGATGTCCATACTTGCGATGCCATAGCTCAAATGTTGACGTTGTTGTAGATGTTAATGCTTGATGAGTGTCCCTTGTTACATCAAGCTTATACAAACCTCCAATTCTTGCTCCTGTGGCTATGACTTTATAATGATTCTGAATATCCTTCACAAAAAATTTAGACTGCATAAATTCTACATTCAAATTTTGATCAGTTATTGTGGAAATAGATATCAAGTTCTTTTTTATGCCTAGAACATACAACACATTGTGGATTTGTTTCATTTGCCCATTAGGTAAATTCGCACATATTACTTCATATCCTTGAATCTTATGAGATATGTCATTTCCTAAATATATGTGTGTATCATCTGTGCTCTCATGATATTCATCAAACCATTCTTAGTTACAAGACATATGAGTTGAGGCTCCTGAATCAATGAACCATGCACTTTCATCATCAGATTCTGCGGATAATGTAGCTTTGGAAATAAACAACTTTAGATTCCTAAAACCATCATTGATAGAGGTGTCAATGTTCACATAATTTCCATTATGTTTTCTGAACTTCTATTTGGATTCAATAGCTTTCCTTTTATAACAATCTTTAGCATGATGACCAAGTTTCCCACAATAAAAACAATCATCATTTTTCTTATTATGTGCATCAAATTTTGATTTAGTCATACTTCTATTCCTTGGTTGAAACTTGCCTATTCTATTTCTATCCCATGGCTTGCCCCTGTATGGTTGTTTCCCTTTGGCTACTAACGCCAATTCTGAAGTATGAGAGTCCATCTCAAACACCTTTATTCTGTCTTCTTCTTGTAGAAGAATCCCTGTAAATTTAGAAAATGTAGGTGGTTGTAATCTACCTCCTAGACTTGAAATAAAGACATGATAATCTCTGATTAATCCTTTTAGTGTAATAGTTATGATGTCAAAATTTGAAACTTTTTCACCAATTGCACTTAGTTGGTCACATAAATCTTTAATTTTGGAAACATAGGTGGTAATATTTTCATTTGTTTCCATTTTTATGGACAATAACTTAGTCTTCAAAAACAAAATTCTATTTGAGTTTGTAGTTTCATACAAACCTTTCAATATTTCCCAGGTCTCCTTGGACATTTTATAGTCTCTAATGTGTGGTATTATACTATCCTTAACAGACATCCACAACAACACTTTAGCATT
This sequence comes from Picea glauca, assembly GCA_000966675.3. NCBI lineage: Eukaryota > Viridiplantae > Streptophyta > Pinopsida > Pinales > Pinaceae > Picea > Picea glauca. The sequence goes on from JZKD02S1390390.1 coordinate 146,495, forward strand.
TGTTTCTCGTTTCTCCCAATCTAATCCAACAACACCTATGGGTTTGGCTTCATCTCCTTTTACAATAGCCCACACATTCCATGCTTCAAAAATTGTCAATATCTTAAATTTCTAGTCAATGTAATTATCACCATCTAGCTTGGATGCTTCATTCAGATAATTTTCTAGGAATGAAATTGACATTTCTGCAAAAAATATTTGAAGAGTTCAAAAAATACCTGGAAATACATTTTTAAATGAATTTTACATTCAGCTATTTAATTCAAGTCAGGCAGAGACTTAACTACTTTCACGTTAGTGATTTAATTCAGACAGTAGGCAGCGACTTCCTTTAAATTGGGCAAAATCCAATTCTTTTACGATCTCCTTTCTGCGATCTTCCCAAGCTGCTAGGAATATGACCCAAAACACTTCAGAACTCGGCTCTTCCAACTTCAATTTCCAGACCAGACAACAATCAACTAAAAAACATGGCTCTCTTCTTCTTCACGTAGGAGGCTCGGCAAGCGAGCAACCATAACAACAAATATGCGCCTCAAGTGCCCAGCAAACAACAATCTGTATGAAATGACGACCCCCACACAGCTCCACGTAGCTTCACTCGACGATCTATGGTCTACGTTCAGTTTATTTAGACAGCATAGGCAATAGCTCTGGTGCTTCGTTAAGCACGCAGGCGAATACCCCAAATCCACGCAATGAGTACCAACAAACAATACAACAGTGATACCAAATTACATCAGTGATTATAATTTGGGGCAGTGAAATCGGTGCACAGACCGCTCGTAAATTCGTAGGGACGACTCTTCAAAATTCACCTGTACGCTCCAACACATACGCAGGCACAACACGATTTCAGTAATGCCTCTCTCCTCTTCACGGTGTATAGCTCACGGTTAGGAAGACGGTGGCTCACTTCTCCTAAGCTTTGATACCAAATCAAAAAGTGAGATAGAACTCACGATTCACTTGTTTCATTAATAAAAAAGATTACATTTATAGTTTGATACTCAATCCAACTGATTCCTATAATAGTGGATCTGATAACAACAGTAGAGGGCATGGAGAGTCCAGGTTTATTAACTAATCCTATAATTAACATTTCTCCATTAATATCTAACAATCTCTTCTCTCTCAAGTGACTAAACACATATAAGACTCAAACTTCTTGTAGAAATAAAAATTGACTCAACAATTAATACAACAATAAATTCGATTAACTTTTATCTACTTAACTGGACTCGAAAAAGATAAAGATCAACTTCATTAAATAACTCCCCTGCTTGCCGACTGACAAGAAACTGAGTTTGAGTAAACTTGCGAATTTGTATTTGTAGATTGACTAACCGACTTAGTGACAAATCAATGGAGACACAAAGCTCATCAACTTGTAATTACTATTTCCAACAATCCCCCTTAATTATAAGTATGTGAGATTACAAGAATTTACATCAAAATTTGAATTGGCATATAGTATCAAACATTTGTTACTACACAGACTCCCATACTAGTGTGCAGATGTTGAAATGCATCTCTTGCTAAAGATTTTGTCAAAATATTTGGGACTTTTTCTTTAGACCTGCAAAATTCTAAAAATATCTATTTGTTATTCACCAATTCTTTGATAAAATGATACCTTGTATCAATATGTTTGGTTTTCTTGTGAAACACATGATTCTTTGATAAAATTATGGTTGAATTGTTGTCACAAAATATTGCAGTTGGTTTGTGTTGTTCCTGCAACAAATATTTTAACATTCTTCTCATCCAAACTTCTTGATATGTTGTTCTTGTAAGTGCAACGTACTCTTCTTATGTTGAAGAAATAACCACTATGGGATCCTTCCTTGATTCCCATAATACCATACCTGTTCCAAAATAAAATCTGTACCAAGAGGTATTTTTTCTGTCATCTATGTTGCCTCCACAATCATTGTCAGTGTATCCAATAGGTTTGAAATCTTATAAAGTAGAATACTTAATGCCAAAATATTTTTTTCCATTCACATATCTCAAAATTCTCTTTCCTGCCTTCAAATGTGATTCTTTTGGAGTTTCCATGAACCTTAAAATTTATCTCACCCCATACATAATATCGGGTCTTGTCACTATCACATACATAAGACTTCCTACAAGTATTTTAAATAGTTTGGGATCCACCTTGGACTCTTCATCTTCCTTGATTAAATTCAATCCTATTATGACAGGTGTTGGGGCTGCTTAGGAACTTATCATCTTAAATATTTTCAATATTTCATGTGCATACTTAGATTGTGAGATAAATATACCATCTTTCGACTGGTGAACTTGAATCCCCAAAACAATATCTCATAAGACCTAAATCAATCATTTCAAATTCATCCTTCATGATTGACTTAAATTCTTCCATGCCAAAATCACTTGTAAAAATCAAATCATCCACATATAACCAAATAATTAACTTATTACCTTGTTGATTTTCTTTGATGTATAGTGTTGGCTCACATTCACTTCTCTGAAATCCATTCTGTGTGAGGTAGGAATCTATGTGACTATACCAGGCTCTGGGAGATTTCTCTAATCCATACAGTGTCTTCTTCAATATGTATACTTTGTCTTCTTTCCTTGGAGCCTCATAGTCTTGTGGTTGTTCCACATACACTTATTCTTCTAAATGTCCATTCCAAAAAAAAAAAGACTTTGCAACCATTTGATACACTGACCATCTGTCCTATGAAACAATGGCTAACACAATTATGACTGTGTCCATGTGGGAAACTTGTGCAAATGTTTCATTGAAATCAATTCGAGGTTGTTGTGTAAAACCTCTTGCAACTAGTCTTGGCTTGTGCTTCTTCACTTTTCCTTCTGCATCTTTGTTTTCATCTACATCTACCAATTTCCATGTCTAATTGTTCTTTATTCTTTTGAATTCTTCATCCATGTATTGTGCCCATACATCATCTTTGACAGCTTTTTCAAATGTTAATTGATCATCTATCTGTAAAAACATAGCAAAAACTGAAAATGAATTTGTTGTGTTATCATTATAGATGTCGCACAGACTTATTTTCTTTCTTGGTAAGAACTTGCTAATGTTGGATCTGGAGATGTAGAACTACTTGGACTGCTTGCTGGAGTTTGTTGTGCTCTAGGTGTAGACTGCACAAGTATTGATCTTACTGGATTAGATTGTGTTGGGATTTGCATCACATTTGTAGAAGGAACTACGCACTAAATTGTACATGGTGTCATCATGCTCCATTGCATCAATAATTCTGACTCTCTTTGTTATGCTTCAATCCCATGATTTATTCTCCACGAACTGAAGATCGCGGCTCATTATAACTTTGCTTGCGACAGTTTCATACATCTTGTATCCTTTTGTATCTTCAGAATACCCAAAAAATATACATTTTTGTCCTTTTATGTCCAACTTCTTCCTCAACTTATCAGGAACATGTGCGTATGGGACACAACCAAACACTTTTAAGTGTGCCACATTATGCTTCATACCTATCTAGGCTTCTTGAGGAACGTTGTTTCTCACACTCTTTGTCCGACATCTGTTTAAGATGTATATTGCAGTTGATACAACCTCAGCCCAATATTCATTTGATACATGTTTGGCTTCCAACATACTATGTGCCATTTCCATGACGATTCAATTTTTTCTTTCTGTGACACCATTTTGATCAGGTGTATACCACATAGTAAATTGCTTATAGATGCCATGAACTTTACAAAAGTTCTGAAATTCTCTTGAAATATATTTTCCTCCTCTATCAGTTCTTAGACACTTAATGTAATAACCACTCTGCTTCTCCACAAGTGATTTAAACTGTTGAAGACAACCCAATGCATCATATTTATGTTTTAGGAAATAAATCCATGTTTTTCTTGAGAAATCATTAATAAATGTTAGAAAATATATGATCGTTTTTTCATTGGTCCACGAACATTTGAATGTACTATTTCCAGTGGAGATATTTCTCTATATGAATTTCCAACTGGAAATGATTCTCTATGTTGCTTTCCAAAAATAAAGGCTTCACATATTCTTTCTAGTTTTTCAATCAATGACAAACCTTTTATCATATATGTTGTATGTAAAAACTTCATACATCCAAAGTTAAAATGTCCGAATATAAAATCACATAGCCAAGAACCATTCTATACTTCAAATTAGAATGTTGCATGCATTTCTGCGCTACTTTCTCCTTTCTTGATTTTGTGCGCACTATTTTTTTATTGGAACTGCCCACACTTTCTATTGTAAATGGAGTGTCTAACTACGCATATTCTTCTTTACCAATGAATTGCATTGTATTTTTCTTCTTGGATGGATTTAATGTTAATGGGAACATTTTGTTACATGTCATCTAGATTCTTGCAAGAAGTTGATTGCTTGGATATTTTTCCATGATCACACAGTGATTATATTTCATATAGATTATGTATCATTTCTGTAACAACTGTCATGTTCTCATCAAATTATACTTTAGACCACAAACATAATATACATTGAGCATAAAAAAAAATTCTCCTTGTTTGCTTAAAATGTTTATACTTCCTTTGCCTAAGACAATGATTTGGATATTTGTTCCAAGTGTAACTTTTGTTTGGACTGACTTATCCAAACTAGAAAACAACTCTATGTTTCTTGTAATGTGATTACTACAACATGAATCTAAATACCATATGTCACATGGACTTTCTTGAGCAACCTTGCATTCAATTGGTGAGACTATAGGAATTTCCTTGGCACATGCCATAAACATAGGATTGAAGGGACTATTTGCGTTGTTTGACTGATCTTTTCCTTTCCTATTCTAATTATACTATCTCTTTTTACACTCATATGCATAGTATCCATACTTTTTATAGTAATGGCACTGAATATTTGATTTATCAGTTCTCTGACCACTTGGCTCACTCGTATTTTGGTTTTGTCCTCTTCTACTAGTGTTTCCAGGACTACTACTGCGTCGACCTCTAACATAACTTATTCATCTTCCTCTAGATTTAATTCTCTCCCTTCCTCTTCAACTACTTATAGATGACTGCACATAAAATGCATTCTCTAATGACATATTTGACCTATTCATACATGGCTTGATGTATATAAAACATTGTCTTTCCATCCTTCCTCCTTTGATCTTTCAAGGAATCCTTCTAAGCTTGTGTGAGGGAATTATACATTGCCTGATCTACTTGTTCCACATATCCATTCTCGACTATCTCCCATACATATTGACCCTAAAATAACGCCTTCATGGTTAAGGACCATAACTCATAATTTTTTCCTGTAAAGGTTGGAGGTTGCAGACTTGAGATAGAATGCATATTTTCTCTTTATGATAGATTTGTTTCTCTTGAAACTTACTTTCATAAACCTTTCTCTAATAAAACCTTCTTTGATACCAAATCTTGAATCTACAGCGCGTAAACAAACTATGCGTAACGTAGTTACAAATACTGCGTGCCACAACACTTCGTGAATGAACTCTCAGAACTTACTGCACAGTGCACGGACTGCACGATTTACTGTGTGCTGAGATAAAACACTTAATTAACGATTTCATGACACAGAAAAAACATAGGTCTATACTTAGCATATAAACTAAAAAATACAACAAAACATGTCAAGACACAAAATAGTTGATATTAATAACTTCAACGTTGCACACTAATACAAAAATACAATACTGAGTTGAGGTTTGTCTCCAATGACTTCTTGGGCTTCTGAAACTTAAAACCACATACACAGAGCTTGTGTTCTCAAAATTCTTAGACTACCTTCAGTTGTTGTTTCTTCTCTCCATTTTGTGTATATCTCTTTCCTTTATCGGCTAACTAAAGACTCAAACATATATAGATAAGACTAAGACTTCCTATAGAAACAAAAATTGACTCAACAATTAATACAACAATAAATTTGAGTGATCTCTATCTACTTAATTGGACTCGCGAAAGATAAATATTGTCTTCATTAAATAACTCCCCTGCTTGCCCACTAACAAAAAACTGAGTTTGAGTAAACTTGCGAATTTATATTTGCAAACTGACTGATAGACTGACTAACTCATAACATAGATGGGCTTATGACATAGACTTCATATAATATATTAAACAGAAAAATCCATAGAACCAATTGCAAACACGTGGTCGATTAGGGTCTTCGCAAAGTCGAGGATTTCCCCATAATCTTGTGTGATAGCGTTGGTAGGAGTTCGTTTTACTCTCACTTTGAGAGAATAAGTTTTGTCGTTGAATTGTCTAATCTTGTGGCCGACGTAAAACAAAACATCGCGAGAGAAGCCATGAATATTGAAATTTGTCCAGTCGACAAGTTATTCAAATCACGATTACGTTATTGAAAAGTCTTGGAGAAGAGTTGGTAATCAAAATCTAGTGTGAAATCTTCCACCCATAACTTGTCTTATGTACTTGTTGTAGAGTATATGAATGTATTGAACAACATATGCATAAAATGTTGAAGAAATGGAGATTTTGTGCCCAATTGGGGTTTATTTATTATCCATCATGGGCAACGACAAGTTGTGAATTCTGTCAGTCGGCCATGTATGCTTCGACCATGTTTCTGGAGATGTCATCTAAATTCGTCTGATATTAATCTTGCCTACTTAAAGATTTCGATTTTTAATTTATTAGTCTTATATTAATCTTCCATCCTAGAAGATTTTGGTTTCGAAATTGAATATGCAGTTTGAGGGAAGGCCTCCTACAAATTGCTTCGGTAGAATATAGGAAGAATGTGCGTTCCTTTCTTTCATATCCCCATTGTTTCTTTAACTCTAACGACCATTTCTATGCAAAGAAAAGCCAAATATGCCTTGCTGAGCTATTTATATTTCTTAGGTACTCTTATGTAGAGTGACTGCATCATATGACTCGATGTATGCATCCAGGTCTTAATTGCTTAATAGATAGATTAAATGGATGGGCGTATAGTTTTTACTTACGCCTTCATAAATGCATGCCCTCTCCAAATGTCTTTGTAGTATTCTCTTAGATTAAAAAAAAAGGCAACTTAGAAGTGCAGATGAGATCTTTTCTTAATGCTCAAAATCTCAGAGTTCACAACACTGAGCAACGCAGTTACAAATACTGAACTCTCAGGAACTAGTGCGCTAATATAAAACATTTAATGAATGATTTTGTGACATAGAAAAAACACAGTTCTATGCTTATCATACTGTGCGCTGAGATAAAACACTTAATGAATGATTATGTGACACAAAAACAACACAATGCTATACTTAGCATATAAACTTAGAAATACAATAGATCTTGTCAACACACAAAATACTTGATAGTAATGGTGTTGCGAGCTAATACAAAAATACAATACTGGGTTGAGCTTCAGCTCTAATGACTTCTTGGACTTCTGCAACTTACAACCACACACACAGCTTATGCTCTAATTTCTTAGACTACCTTCAGTTGTTGTTGCTTCTGTGCATTTTGTGTCTATCTCTTGTCTAACTAAACACTCAGACATATATAGATAAGAATGAGACTTCATGTAGAAATAAAAATTGACTCAACAATTAATACAACAATAAATTTGACTGACTTCTATCTACTTACTTGGACTCAAGAAAGATAAAGATCGGTTTCATTAAATAACTCCCATTCTTGCCTACAATTAATACCACAATAAATTCGACCGACTTCTATCTACCTACTTGGACTCAAGAAAGATAAAGACCAGTTTCATTAAATAACTCCCCTGCTTGCCAAGATCTTTCGACTGGTGAACTGCAATCCTAAAAAAAATCTCATATTCCCTAAATCATTCATTTCAAATTCATCCTTCATGACTGAATTAAATTCTTCTATGCCAAAATCACTTGTAAAAATCAAATCATCCACATATACACAAATAATTACATATTACCTTCCTAATGTTCTTTGATGTACAATGGTTGTTCATATTCACTTCTCTGAAATCCATTCTATGTGAGGTAGGAATCTATGTGACTGTACCAAGCTCTAGGAGCTTTGTCTAATCCATAAAATGTCTTCTTCAATATGTATACTTTGTCTTCTTTCCATGGAGCCTCATAGTCTTGTGGTTGCTCCATATACATTTATTCTTCTAAATGTCCATTCAAAAAAAAAAAAAAAAAGATTTTACATCCATTTGATAAAATGACCATTTGTTCTATGCAAAAATGGCTAACACAGTTATGACTGTGTCCATATGGGAAACTGGTGCAAATGTTTCATCCAAATCAATTCCAGGTTGTTGTATAAAACCTCTTGCATCTAGTCTTTCCTTGTGCTTTTGCACATTTCCTTCTGCATCTTTTTCTTCATCTACATCTACCAATTTCCATGTCTAATTGTTGTTTATTCTTTTGATTTCTTCATCCATGGCTTGTGCCCATACACCATCTTTGACATCTTCTTCAAATGTTAATGGATCATCTATCTGTAAAAACATAGAAAAAACTGAAAATGAATTTGTTGTGTCATCATTATAGATGTCGCACAAACTTATTTTCATTCTTGGTAAAAACTTGCTAATTTTGGATCCGGAGATGTAGAACTACTTGGACTGCTTGCTGGATTTTGTTGCGCTCTAGGTGTAGACTGCACACATATTAATCTTACTGAAGTAGATTGTGTTGGAATTTGCATCGCATTTGTAGAAGGAAATGCGCACTGAATTGTACATGGTGTTTGAACCATTTCTTCTTCCGTGTCATCATGCTCCATTGCATCAATAATTTTGACTGTCTTTGTTATGCTTCAATCCCATGATTCATTCTCCACGAACTGAACATCGCGGTTGATTATAACTTTTCTTGCAACATTGTCATACATCTTGTATCCTTTGGATCTTCAAAATACCAAACAAATATACATTTCCGTCCTTTTATGTCTAGCTTCTTCCTCAGATCATCTGGAACATGTGCGTATGCAATGCAACCAAACACTTTTAAGTGTGCCACATTATGATTCATACTTGTTCAGGCTTCTTGAGGAACTTTGTTTCTCACAGTCTTTGTCTGACATATGTTCAAGATGTATACTGCAGTTGATACAACCTCAACCCAATATTCATTTGATAATTGTTTGACTTCCAACATACTGCCTGCCATTTCCATGATGGTTTGATTTTTTCTTTCTGCCAGAGCATTCCAATGTAGTGTATAGCGCACAGTAAATTGCTTGTAGATGCCATGAACTTTAAAAAAGTTCTGAAATTCTCTTGACATATGTTTTCCTCCTCTATCAATGCTTAGACACTTGATGTAATAACCACTCTGCTTCTCCACAAGTAATTTAAACTACTAAAAACAACCCAATGCATCAGATTTATGTTTTAGAAAATAAATCCATGTTTTTCTTGAGAAATCATCAATAAATGTCAGAAAATATGTACTTCCTCCTATATATGGTGTTTGCATTGGTCCACAAATATCTGAATGTACTATTTCAAGTGGAGCTTTTTCTCTATTTGAATTTCCAACTAGAAATGATTCTCTATACTGCTTTCCAAAAATAAAGGCTTCACAGATTCTTTCTGGTGTTTTAATCAATGAAAAACCTTTTAACATATCCTTTGTATCTAACAACTTCATACCTCTAAATTTCAAATGTACAAATATGAAATCCCATTGCCAAGAATCATCATATACTTCAGACTGGAATGTTGCTTGCATTTTTGTAGCACTTTCTCCTTTCTTGATATTGCGCAAACTATTTTTTTATTGGAGCTCCACACACTTTTTTTTGTATTTTTCTTCTTGGATGGATTTAAAGTGAATGGGAACATTTTGCTACTTGTCATATGGATTCTTGCAATAAGTTGATTGCTTGGATATATGTCCATGATGACACAATGATTATCTTCCATATAGATTATGTATCATTTCTGTAACAACGATCATGTTCTCATCAAATTATACTTTAGACCAGAAACATAATATACATCGGGCATAACTTTTTGTTCTCCTTGTTTAGTTAAAAATTTTATACTCCCTTTGCCTAAGACAATGACTTGGATATTTGTTCAAAGTGTAACTTTTGTTTGGACTGACTTATCCAAACTAGAAAACAACTCTATGTTTCCTATCATGTTATTACTACAACATGAATCTAAATACCATATGCCACATGGACTTTCTTTAGAAACATTGCATTCAACTGGTGAGACTATAGGAATTTCCTAGGCACATGCCATAAGCATAGGACTAAAGGGACTATTTGCATTGTTTGATTGATCTCATCCTTTCTTATTCTAATTATACTATCTTTTTCTTCACTCATATGCATAGTGTCCATACTTTTTATAGTAATGGCACTGAATCTTTTATTTACCAGATCTCTGACCACATGGCTCACTGGTATTTGGGTTTTTTCCTCTTCCACCAGTGTTTCCATGACTACTATTGCGTCCACCTCTAACATAACTTCTTCATATTCCTCTAGAGTTAGTTCTCCCCCTTCCTCTTCCGTGACTTATAGATGACTGCACATAAAATGCATTCTCTAATGACATATTTGACCTATTCAATTTGTGTTCATGATTAATGAGGGAAGTTTGCAGTTCATCTAGGCTGCACTGAATCAGATCTTTGTTCTCTTCTAAAGTCACAACAAGGGTATGCAATTTAGGAGGAAGACTCCTAAGTACCTTTTCAACAACATTTATATCCTCTATGGTTTCTCCACGAGACTTAATTTGATTTAGCATATCAATAACATGGGTGTAAAATGAATCTACTAAATTTGTATCTTTCATTAACAGAGTTTCAAAATCTCTTCTAAGAATTTGTAATTTTGATGTCTTGACTTTGTCCATACCTTGATAAGAAGTTTGTAATATGTCCCATGCTTCCTTGGCTTGCTTTGTTGATGCAACTCTTGGGAGTATGCTTTCATGCATGGCTTCATGTATGTAAAATATTGTCTTTCCAACCTTCTTCCTTTGATCTTTCAAGGCATCATTCTCAGCTTGTGCGAGGGCATTATACGCTTCCTGATATATTGGTTCCACATATCCATTTTCGACTATCTCCCATACATATTGACCCTGAAATGATGCCTTCATGGTCAAAGACCATAACTCATAGTTTTTTTCTGTAAAGGTTGGAGGTTGCAGACTTGAGGTAGAATCCATATTTTCTCTTTATGACAGAGTTGCTGCTCTTGAAACTTACTTTGATAAACCTTCCTCTGATAAAACCTGCTCTGATACCAAATCTCGGATCTATAGCGTGCAGACAAACTATGTGTAGCGTAGTTACAAATACTGCCTGCCACAACACTTCATGACTAAACTCTCAAAACTTACTGCATAGTGCACAGATTGCACGATTTACTGTGTGCTGAGATAAAACACTTAATTAACGATTTCGTGACACATAAACAACATAGTTCTATACTTAACATATAAACTCAGAAATACAATAGAACTTGTCAACACGCAAAATACTTGATATTAATAACTTCAGCATTGCCCACTAATAAAAAAATAAAATATTGAGTTGAGCTTTGACTCGAATGACTTTTTGGGCTTCTACAACTTACAACCACACACATAGAGCTTGTGTTCTCAAAATTTTTAGACTGCCTTCAATTGTTGTTGCTTCTCTGCATTTTGTGTCTTTCTCTTTGCTTTATCGACGCTCAACAATAAATTCGAGTGATCTCTATCTACTTAATTTGACTCAAGAAAGATAAAGATCGTCTTCATTAAATAACTCCCCTTGCCTACTAACAAAAAACTGAATTTGAGCAAACTTGCGAATTTATATTTGCAGACTGACAGTGACACACAAATCGGCGGAAATGTAAAGCTCACAGACTTGTAATTATTATTTCCAACACAAAAGGTATTTCTAGGAATGACCAACCATCTAGTTCATAAACTAAAGAGAGCAGAGTCGAGCAACCAATAGTTAGCTTTGGTTTAGTTACGTTTGATTGGGCCATTCGAATCACCGCGTAGGACAGAGAATCAGAAGGTCGGTTCCATCTCCACTTGCCCTTCTTTCTCGGGTGAGCGACTCGTACCTCCCTCTCCTCCCTCCCGTTATCCCTTATGCCCACTATTAGGACCTAAAAAAACTTTTGGCGCTTTAGAGAGAGGGGGTTCTTCATCAATTTTATAAATAAGTATGAGAAAAATTTGGATATAGTCATCCAAAATAAATTAATACTTACTAATTTAAGTAAGATAAAATATATGGAAACATGCAAACCGTCATCTAATTTTTATTAGATAATCATTCGCATAAAATATAAAATAAAATAAATGAAAGCATCCAACGGTATTTGATTTAAATCGAGGTCAAACTCCAGGCGTGCCCCATTAGTTGGACATCAAATTCGAGGCGTACCCGACTCGAAATATGCACGGGAAAAGCAAGTAGTCATAAAGACACATGGGGTTTAGACGTCATATAATTTATGAAACAGCGAAACTGAACAATAGATTGCCAAACTCGAGGGATGTACACCATAATCGTCTGTGATCAGCACGGGCAGGCACTTGGTTTTGTCCTCTCTTCGAGAGGATGAGTTTGCCATCGCACTGTCTCATCGTGTGAGCAACGGAAAACAAAACATCGCGGGAGAAGCGATGAATATTGAAGCCCGGCCACTTGACAAGTTCGTGGAATCCCTGAGTGCGTTATGGAAAAGTGCTTACTCGCCCGTGCACAAGTTGTAACTTAAAGAATGTTTGCCCTCACTCGCACAGCCGCAAATAGCAAGATGGACCGGCCGAATCGCCGATGGCAACAATCATCACGCAGATGGGCTTCTGACATAGACGTCATATAATTTATTAAACAGCAAAATCCATAGAACCGATTGCTAACACGTGGTCCATTAGGGTCTTCGCGAAGTCCAGGGATTTCCCATCATCTTGTGTGATAGCGTTGGCCGGAGATTCGTTTTACTCTCGCTTCGAGAGAAAAAGTTATGTCGTTGAATTGTCTAATCTCGTGGGCGACGGAAAACGAAACATTGCGAGAGAAGCCATGAATATTGTCCAGTCGACAAGTTATTCAATTCCCCAGTACCTTATCGAAAACTCCTTGAGAAGAGTAGCTAATGGAAAACTAGGCGAAAACTTCCATGCGAAACTTATCTTCTATACTTGCGGTAGAGTACATGAATGTACTGAACTAGGGATGCATAACATGTTGAAGAAATGGCAATTTCGCATGGTACCAATTTGGGGCTGAATTTTTGTCCATCGTGAGCAACGGGCAAGCTGCGAATCTCTCCCACTCGGCCCTGTATGGTTTGACCATGTTTCTGGAGATATCATCTTAGTTCGTCTTATATTAATCTTGTCTGCTTAAAGATTTTGATTTTAAACTTATTCTTCTTACATTAATCTTCCATTCTAGAAGATTTCAGTTCTTAAATTGAATTTACAGTCTGATGGAAGACCTGCGAATTGCTTCAGTGGAATTTAGGAAGAATGTGTGTTCCTTTCTTTCCTATCCCCATTGCTTCTTCAACTTTCACGACCATCCCTACGCGAAGAAAGACCAAATATGCATTGCTTCTAGCAATTTTTATTTCTTAGGTACTATTCTGTTGAGCGACTGCATCATATGGCTCGATGTATGCATCAAGTTCTTAGTTGCTTAATTGATAGATTAACCAGATGGCCGTATAGCTTTCACTTACGCATTCATTAATGCATGCCCTCTCCAAATGTCTTAGTAGGGCGCTCTTAGATTTAAGAATAGCAGCTTAAAAGTGCAGATGAGATCTTTTCTTAGTTGCTTAATAGCTGGCCTAAACGGGCGGGCGTATATTTTTCACTAACGCCTTGATTATTGCATGCCCTGTCCAAATGTCTCAGTGAGGCGTTATTAGATTAAAAAAAAACAGCTTAGAAGTGCAGATGAGATCTTTGAAGCTAATTCCAGTGTCAAGCTCAAAAGCTGTTGCTGGGAATGACCAACCATCTAGTTCAGAAACTAAAGAGAGCAGAGAAGAGCAATCGATAGTTAGGTTTGATTGGGTCATTCGAATTACCACGTAGGACAGAAAGAGGATCAGAGGGTCGGTTGCCTCCCCACTCGCCCTCCTTTGTCGGGCGAGCGACTCTTACCTCCTTGTTGTCACTCCCGTTATCCCTTATCCCCACTAGTAGGATCATGCCTGCCTACTCGTTTTCAAAGTCCCCACTAGTAGTGTCTGCTGGTTTAGAGAGAGGGGTCGTTAATGCGTCTGTCTTGTTCGAGGAGGTTCAGAGAGAAAACTTGATTTCGCCTCTGTCGCCAATAGAAAGAGCCCCATGGAAGGACAATAGACAGGGAGAGCGGGGATCAGGTTCCCAGTGGGGTATGGTTGATTGAACGGTTCCATATGATGCATGCATGACCCGACGGCGGAGAGGGAAGAAGACTGGTCGATATTCCTCGCGGGCTGCAGGGGAAGAAGTCCGACTGCGTTTCTTTAAGGATTTGGGATGGTCCTGATCCTCCAGTGCATTCTTTCATCATGATGACCGTTCCAAACTACAAAAACTCAGAAAGGTGGAAAATCTAGAATTGTTTTTTTTTATGTAATGATACTGTAACACCCAGTTTTGATATTCAAATAGCAATGTAATGTGTAAATGAGATATTGCTAATAAAATATGTCACAAGCTGTGTATGGAGAAGGATGAAAAACATGGGTCTATAATATAATTCTACAAGAGAGGAAAGAAAGTGGCTTAGCGATTGAGTTTCAAAGAAAAATAATATATCACAGCTGCAAACTTTTTGGCTGGCAACTTAGTAAAAATTTCTGGTTTAGTAAATAATCCATTGAATTCACATTACTTTAGGTAGGAACTAACGGAGAATATGAAAGGGTTGGAATTAAGTTTGTTGATCATTTGAAATGAAAGTGGATGGTCACAGTAATTTTTTAATCATATTAAGTAAATGTTAAAAAATAAATAGGTTAATTAAGGTCCTAAAAAATGCAAGAAAGTTATGAACATGAGATTTTATTCATTGATTTGGAAGGAAGAAGAAGAATATACAAACATCTTCAATTGATAACCATAGCATTAAAATTTATGATTAAAATATGATTAAATGTGTGCATCTCCAATATATGTACCCTTGGCATAATTTTATTTAGAATTCTAATTTCACAATATAATCATAATTTTGCAATAGAGGAGAGAAAATGGCTTAATGTTTGAAAGATTAAAAAAAAAAATATTATATTCATAATCCTAAATCATTTTCTCTATATTTTCAAAAGTTTTTTTGCCTCAAAGTTAGGAAAATAAGATATTTGGACTTCTTATGAACAAACAGACATGGTAAAGAAAGGTGCTTAGTGTTTAGGGGTCAAAGAAAAATAATATTACATTCATAATCTAATTTTATTTTTTATTTTTCTAATTCTTTATTTATTTTATTTTTTATTTTACTTTAAAGTTAGTGGGAAAGTAGGATACTTGGAATTTTTATGAGAAAACATTGTTGGCCACTCATGCAAATATAGTACATGAATTTTGGTTATCAAAGGGAGATTTTCAATCATTCATGCACGAGGTTATCTTAAAGAGCTTATGGTGCCATGACATGGATGCTACGAGCATTGTTGGCCATGAAGAAATTGTGACCATGTGTAAAATAAATTATTGTTTATGAGTAGACTCGATTAAAACTAAGAATTCTTGGAAGTATAAAAATTTCTTACTGTGATCGTGGAGCTCAAGGTATTGCATGACATGGCAGAGGAAAAGAGGAAAGTTCTGACGCCACGATCAATCTAGCTACCCAACACAAAGAAATCAAGATTCAAAGTGTAATGGAAAAATGACATATATAAAGGTCCAAAAAAAACAGTTGAGGCTCTTCAAGATATTCCCATATGAAAAGGCATTAGGTGGAAAGAAGAAGAGATTGTTGCTTGGGGGTATGAAGGATTAAAAGTGTCCACAAGCAAGCCCATCTTTCCAATGCTCTAAGTTCAGGTAAGTCTATGAGCAAGTATCCAAAGCATCGTTAACACAACAGATTGTAGGTTGTTATCGAACATAAGAAAGTTGGGGTGTAAGCAGTAGCTAAATAGCAATGTTCAAAGTTCCAACCAATCCAAGCAAGCTCGTCGAATCAATAACTAAGTTGGAGGCAAGTAAGTGTTTGTAAATAGAAAGGTGAGTTTGTAAAGGTGCGAAAACAGAGTAAGGTGCTCAACTTTACTGTGCCCACCCAAGAAAGCCCCCCTGAAATGCTCAATAGTGCTACCTATAAAAAAAGGGGATTATTGGTTGAAACAATAGGTTGGGGCCTCCTCAGTAAGTTGGGCAAGTCAAATCTAGTTTGGTAAAGAGAGTAGGGTAAAGCATTAAGTAAAGGGTGGACACCAGGTGAGCATGTACGTGAGTAAAAGGAAGTAGGAATATCAAGGTCAAATACGAATGAATGGTCTAAGTGCTTACCCCCATATAATATCTGAAAGTTGAGATAGTAGTTCCCTAAGGGAGTTCCAACGATCAAAGGTCCTAGAATGTTGTAAGTACTTACCCCCATAGAATATATCTCAATCTTGTTGAGGGAGTGAAAGGAATTAGAATAGGTGGGTTGGGATTATTGTTATTGAATAAACTCCATTACATCTGAGAGTCTGAGAATCTCTGGGGTACCTAACAAAGATATTTCTTGGTTGGTCCATGCTAGAGCTTTGGAAAGACATGAGATAGCTCGAGGGACTTGGTAGTAGAGAACAAGATACCATTCCTTGGGTTGTGTAGGATGGTAAGGAAAGAGACATGGTGCAACTTGTGAAATAATGGGAAATCACCATTTCTAATAAGATTAGCTAGGTGGTGGCCCTATTGCAAAAAAAAGGATGAGAAATAGAGAACCTATGGTTAGGTAGACTGTCTTTCATGTGAAGGGAGTCGATGATTAATTGCTAGAAAGATACTTGATCTTATTTATAATTATGTTGATTTTATAATTTTAAGTTATGAATTGAATGATGTTTTGCATGAGTGTATAATTCTATATCCATATTAATGATTCATTAATTGTGTTTGCAAGATTATGAATTTTCATGTTTGGAGAGATATAAAATGTAGATTTCAACATAATTAAGTGGTTGAGTACTAATTTAGATATAATTTGTGGTTTCTAGAAATACTCCTTATCTAAAAAATGGTTAAAATACCATATCATAACATAATTATAATCATTGTATACTTATTTAGATATAACTTGGAAAAACACAATACAAAAATTTAAGTTGAAAATTTTGGAAAAAAATTATTTTTATAATCATTGTATACTTATTTAGATATAACTTGGAAAAACACAATACAAAAATTTAAGTTGAAAATTTTGGAATATAAATATTTTGTTTAGGAAAAAGAATATCTTGTTATTATTAAAATTAAAGATAATATGTCTCATAAGAACTTAGTCCATATATATATATATATATATATAAAAATGTTTATTTTCATAAAAAAAAATTATTATTAATATTATTATTATATTTTAAAATTATTTATTTTTATTATTATATAATAAAATATTATTATCATTTTTTTCATTTTTATTTATTATTATGTTTTAGGTATAATGGTGAAGAAAACTTAAATAACCTTAAAACTAAACTATTATTATTATCTTAAAATTATTTATTATTATTATTATTATTATTATTAAAATATTTAATTTAAATGTTTAACATCAACATGTGCTAGTGAATAATATAATTTTGATGAGTCACATTTTTTTTACAAATGAATGAGATATTTATTTAGGTCGGCTGGTGTGTTTGTTTACATATTTATTTAGGTCTGCTGGTGTGTTTGTTTAGATTTCGTCTATTTCTATATAGATGAAAAGTCTGTGAGTTAAGTTCGCCATTCTTTCAATATCTCAGTCAATCTTAGGTGTTTCTTGCACCTCCCCTATCCAATAAACTGAGGAGCTCTCCTTGTAATTAGATTTTTCCATAGCTTAGTTTTTGTTTTCACCTTGTAATTAGATTTTTCCATAGCTTAGTTTTGGTTTTCATTGGTGGTGAGGGGGGGCGTTTTGTCCCTGGCCATCTCTACCAATGAGTGGTGATTATACTAATGAGTGGTCATCATTCAACAAGTCCGCCATGATTTTCTCCTCCGCCTTGGACAATGGACGTCCGACTGCGGCACCAACCACTTGAATTCTAATTCGCATCCCAACGTCGTGTCCAGAACACCTTGAAGCCATGCTAGGGAGAGCATGTCATCCAGATCTATCCATCCAGACGGTGTGTATTTTTTGTTGAAACAGTTAATATTTGTGTCCACCTGCACAGGGTTGTTTTTGGTCCGTTCAACTGGCATATGGATGGGCGTTTGAATGAGCTCCTTCCCCGGCGGGCCGATGCCAGAACCGACTGATTTAATTGTGCACGCAGAAGTTTGAAAGATTTGGCCCATGCATGTGATAGCTGCCATTTTTTTCTTCCCAGGTTGCGCATTGATGTTGCAAGGCTCTTCGATCTGATCTTCTCGTTCCAGAGATCGACCGCGTCCTCCTCCCCTTCTTAGTTGCAGTCCTAGGTGTTCGAGAGGCACCGACGATCTCTTCGCGGGGAGCCATTCTTCTCCCTTGGAATCTCATCTCTAACCCTTCAACTCGGTATGTTCCGTGAAGGTGGGCAAGTTCATTTCTCATTTGTTGTTCTGCTCTCCCAGCTAGAGATATCCTCCTTGGGCATTGAATGTTGCGTGAAGGTTGTCATCTTCAAACAACTCGGTATGTTTCGTGAAGGTGGGCAAGTTCACTTCTCATTTGTTGTTCCGCTCCCAGCTAGAGATCTCCTCCTTGGGCATTGAATGTTGCGTGGAGGTTGTCATCATCAAAATATACGATGCATGAGGATGTTGTGTGAAGATGGAAATCTTCATATTGTACGATGCATACTTAGTCTCATGCAGTTGAATTCTGCGTAGAAGAGTGTTTCTACGCAGAGTGTTTAATGGTCGTTGAAAAATTGGTAGAACCGACATACACGCCTTTTCTGTATGTTTTCCAGTCTAGAAGTCAAATTTTTCCATTTGCAGATTCATCTTATTTGACAACTTTTGATCTCTGTTACAATTCTTTGATTGTATTCAAAATTTCGGCTATTGCTTTTCAGTTTTCAGGAGGTACGACATATTAACTTCCCCTAGAAAATTCCTTCATCAATGATCAAGGATTTATGGGTGGGTTACTCTACCTTGCGTTCAAATACGAAGGGTTTTCAAGTGCAACATCGATATTTGGAAATGTTCTGGAAGTGTGCGGGCGATCATAGAAGAATCACGGAGCAGATTCTTCTCACCAGATGGATCGTTGCCTTAGAGTCCAATTTTTTTGTGCGACCTGTATCATTGCCTCTGTTTCCTAGTCTGGCATTGAAAATAATTTTGTTTATTTGCATAAGCATGGAATCTTGACTATTCCATCTTTTAGTGTCTTGGTCTTCAGTTTTATTATCGGAGAAAGCTTTCTAATGCTAGTCTATAACTCAGTAATTTCCACTATTGTGGGTTGTGCATTTGCAAAAGCTATGGAATTGAATTTTAACATGACAGGTTTCATGGGTGCAATCATCTCAAATATTTCCTTTGTATTCCGTAACATTTTCCTCAGGATCACCTACAAATATGATAATTCTCCACTTTATTCACACAATGGATATGCATATTTTAGCAACACACTGAGAGCATAAATTGCATAAACACAATTCTTTATTCAATGATGCAAGGAATAAAATGTAACAAAGCGCTAACACACAATATCACACTCGAAATCAATAAAACTCATAGCTCTCTGTAGCTCACAAACTAACAAAATCTTGAGTTATCCAAACCAATTTCAAATCTAGAATTTTGTTCCTAAACATAGAAATTGTTACCAATAACAATCTAAATTATTCTATAAAAGATATTTACCAAGATATCTTCTAGAAATATCTATCTATTACAATTAAATGAAAGATTTAGGTAACCAACACCCTTGGCAAATGTTTGTGACCCTTATGTCAATCTCTGAAATTAATAGCAGAGGGAAGAAAATAATGGTTCATGAGATCTTTAACACCTGTGCCATACTTGGAAATTTTGTTAGCGTTTTTTAACACTTTTTCTATACTTGGAAATTTTATTAGCATCTTCTACTAGTTGATTCTTCCATTTAATCAAATGATGGAAGTACTCTTTACCTCTATTTAATTGTTCCACCCAATGGTATGCTCTTCATCACTTATAGGTTCATCATTTGAAACATCATATGTCCCTTTGTAGGAATACAAATTTGCAACATTAAAGATTGAATAAATTTCAATGTTTCTGGGAAGTTCTATTTCATAAGAATGAGAATAAAACTTTTTTAAAATCTTACACTATCAGATTTTCTTAAACTTTAATTTGTTATAGGACCTTGTAGGAAACCAATCATTTATCAAGTATGTCATTACTGAATCACCAACCTCAAAATATATTGGTCTTCTTCTCATATCTACCCTCTATTTGTACTTATTGTTGCTTTCTTGTATCCTCTACTTAACTCTTTTATGTAGCTTATTCATACTCATTGCAAAGTCTTCATGATCAACACTTCTCATTTCTTGTTTTCCAAATTTTCTCAATTCATATACACCTAATTCATATACACTTATTCGATGCATTCCATACAATATCTAGAATGGACTCATTCATGCCCTTCTGTTAGGTGAATCATTATATAAAAACTCATCTTAAGAAAACACTTGATCCCAATGCTTGGGGTTTTTGTTTACAAGACTCCTCGAAATATTTTCCAGACTTACGTTCACCACTTATGTATTGTTGTTAGTATATGGCTGATATGTTGAGCTAAAACTAAGATTATTACCAAGATTCTTCCATAAAGTTCTCCAAAAATGACCTATAAATCTAGTGTCTCTATCAAAAACAATATTGTTAGGAAAAGTATGTAGTCTTACCACCTCTTTAAAGAAAAAAATTGCAACATTTGTTGCATCACTAGTATTTGTACAAGCAATAAAGTGTGTCATTTTAGAGAATTTATCAACTACAACATAAGTAGAATCATTACCTCTTTGTGTTCTTGACAATCCTAAAACAAATTCCATACTCACCAAATCCCATGGCTTGTTTGGGATAGGTAGTAGTTCATACAAACCTTCATTCTTAATCCCCTCTTTAGTATGCTGACAAATTATGCATCTCTCTACAAAATGTTTCACATCAGTATGCATACCTAGAAAAAAATAAAATCATTAATTTGAGCAAAGGTCTTCTCCTGTCAAAAATGTCTTGAGAGTCCACCACTATGCTTTTCCTTAATCATATTTTCCCTCATGGAATATCTAGATATATACACGTTACTATCCTTGAACAACAATATTTCTTGTATCATGTAGCTCAATAACTAGCCTCTATTGTTGGAAATTAGATTTTGACAGGATGCATAAGCATCTCTGAAATATGCATCTTCCTTATACATCTCCTTTAGTCCATGAAATCCTAAAGTGATGACTTGAAATTCTTGCAAAATTAAATTAATCTTACTCAGTGCATCAACAATTTTATTTTCTTTACCATTGGTGTGTTTAATTACAATTGTGAAAATTTGCAGGAATTCAATCCACTTAGCATGTCTTTGATTCAATTTTGATAGACTACTTATGAATTCCAATGCATGATTATCATTGTATAGAAAAAATTCTTTGGGCATGAGATAATGTTTCCATTTCTTTAATGTTTAGACAATTGCATAAAATTTATTATCCTAATAATAATATTTTTTTTAGCCTCATTCAACTTTTCACTAAAATATGCAATTGGTCTCTATTCTTGACTTAAGATGGATCCTATTGTAGTTCCACTAGCATCAATTTCAACTTGCAAAAACTTACCGAAGTCAGGTAAATCTAAAGCAAGCTTCTCAGTGATCTTCTTCTTTAACAATTTGAAATTCCTATCAATTCTTTCTATCCATTTAAATGACTTCTTGTTTTCCTTGTTTTTTTCCACAATTGGAGCACATAACTGATTGAAACTTCTTATAAAATTTCTATAAAAACTTGTTAAAACATGGAAACTTCTTACCTCAAACACATTCCTCAAACTAGGCCAATTCACTATTGCTTTTACTTTTTTTTGGTCCATGCTTTAACCACATTTATATATCACAAATCCCAAATATATTATCTCATCCTTTATAAAACTTCATTTCTTCAAATTGATCAGCAATACTCCAAACCATCTTAGCATGTCTAAAATGGTCTTCTCTTGTTTGATTGTATATCAAGATATTATCTAAATAAACTATCACACAATTTCCAATGAATTCTTTCAAAACTTGATTCATCAATTGCATGAAAGTGGATCAAAAGGCATCACCAACCATTCCTACAATCCACTACTATTTTTGAAAGAAGTTTTCAATTCATTCCCTTCTTTAATCCTTATTTGATGATACCCACTTTTCAAATAAATCATTGAGAAATAATTATCACCACTCAAATAGTGTAACAGATCATCAATTCTAGGAAATAGAAATCTATATGTTATTGTGATCTTGTTTATTTATTTTGAATTAGTACACATTCACCATCCCCCATATTTCTTTGGGTCGGGTATTTTTGGAAAAATACATGGACTCAAACTTTCCTTTATCTAAAATTTCTTTCACCCGCTTTTTTATCTCTTCATTTTCCTGCGGTGTCATTCTATACGGTTCTTTGTTAAGAAAGCTTGCTCCAAGAATCAAATAAATATGATGAATATTAATTATTATAGGGGGTAATGTGTCTGGTAAATCATTAAGTATGATATGAACAAACTCATCTGACATGGTCTTAACTTCTGTAGGAAAATCATCCATATTTTTGCTTGTAAGTATTACCTTAGGTTTTCCAATCAATGCAAAAGTTACCTCTTCTTTCTTGACTTCTTGGATTAGTTCCTTTCCTCTCATCATAAATACACTGGGACCATCTTCCTCTTTTGTTCCTTCATCCTAAAAAGAAAACAATACATTCTTGAATCCATCTTTTTCCTTAGAACAAGTGTTCCTCCTGCCATCATGAATGGCTTTTCTATCATACTTCCATGGCATTCCCAACAAAATATGGCTGACATCCATGGGAATTATGTTACATAACACCTCATCCTCGTAGCTACCAATTTGAATTTCCACATTACACTACTCATTCACCAAAATATGATGTCCTTTCTGCAAGCAGGACACTTTTTAGGGAGTGGGATGCACTTTCCTCTTGAGTCCCAAATTCTCTATTGTCTCTACAAAAACCAAATTATATTTTCTACCACTATCAATAACAACTTTGCAACACTTACCTATTGAATTTCATACAGTCATGAATAGACTTTTCCTCTGAGATGGTTCTTTATATTCTTTCTCTAATTTGACCAGAACTATTTTCAACAACAATGACTCTCCTACCTCAGGAACTACGGAACTACTTCTTTTGTGACTACATTCTCATTCTCTTCCTTGGATTCTGCAACATGTGCACTTCTTTGACCTGCTGATTTTTCTATGGATAGTCCGATGACATATGGCCTATAATTCCACATGTGTAAAATCTAATTTCTCTGCCTCCTCTACCTCTTCCTCTAGAGAAAAACCTTTTGACTATATGAATTCTCCTCCTCTTGATGATTGATTACTTGAGCTTGAGTTGCTTCCTTCATCTCTTGGAATCTAAAATCTTCCTCTATGACGGGATTTTCCTTTGCTTACTGTTGGACCCATTCTTCTGGTTTTATGGATTTGTTTTCTAGACAGCTTCTCCTGTGCTTTTAAAGCTTATTGGTAATCATACTCAATTGTCTTGGGGAACAAAATAATGATTTCATCTTGTACATCATATCTCAAACCATTAATGTACCTCGAAACCTTTTCAACATCTTCCTCAATATGACCATCTCTATTTGTAAATTTTTTAAACTCTTTTGTCTATTAATTCACAGTCATACCCTTATGTCGGAGGTTTTTCAACTGTTTGAATAGGTTCAACCAGTAATACTTAGGCATTCAATTGCTTTTAAATTTAGCAATCATTATTTCCCAATTCTTGATATTTCTTTTCCCTTTTCTATTTTTGTCTCCTTGTAACTCATTCCACCATAGTGTTTCATGCCCTTTCAACATTTCCACAACATACTTCACCATTTTCTCTTCATCTACATCTTCATAGTCAAAATATCTATCAAGAGAACTTATCCAGTCAATCAATTCTTCAACATTTAAATTACCATCATACATTTGTATCTTCACCTTTGGTCTGACACTGACCTTTGTGACCACCCTGATCATATTTTGTTCTATTATTTCTTCTCCTTCTTCTTCCTCATAGATTGTGGTCTCTTCACTTTTGATGATATATCTTGTATCGGGTTCTCTCTTCATGGAAGTATCCATGTCTTCCATCTTTTCTTGGAGTTGTCTCACCTCCCCCTACAATTCGACATTTTCCATTGGTATGCCTCTACCTGCAACATATTATCTTCTCACGAGTACACTCTGGTGAAACACTTATGCTATGATACCAAAACCAATGTCCTTATGGATCCAAACCCGCATAACAAAGTTAATAAATTGATGTATGTTGGAGAAATTCTAGTTTGCAGCCTCGAATCGATTGTCGTTCATAATTACCAGCAATACTCATGTATATACTTGGGAAATTTTCAAATATTTAAACTTCAGAAACCATGATCACCATCAATATCCTTTCTAATGGAAGGATAGATCTCATCCATGTGGTCGGAGTAGTGTTTCTGAGTTATAAATATTTGGGAAGCTCTAATGGGTCAGTCCGATAATTTTTTAATCGTGATCGTTGATCAATGTCTAATAGACAGTTGGATCTAAATATCAGAGTATAAGTGAAGGTTTATCTACAATAGATCATGGTCATTGATTGTCTTCAAGGTAGATGGAATTGATCTCTTGTTAGAGTTGTTTCAGGGTCCAATCTCCACCATTAATTCCTCTCCCTAATGAATGGTATTGATTCTTCCTTGTCGTTTTATGTTTAGAATTAGGTTGAGATATGGAAATACGATAGTCAGTTTCGATGGACGGCAGATGATGCAGGAGCATCGTCATCAAAGCGCACGTGGAGAGATAGCTCAGCACCCTAGCATTCCTTCTAAATTATTTTTGAATTTTAAAAGCTAGCATATCTTGTAAATCTTTTGAATGGATTGTGAATTAAAGATATCTTTAATATTCAGAGGTTGGATGATCACGTGAGATCGAAGGAGATCATATTTTCCTTTAATGTAGTTGGTTTCAACATAGATATGGATGTTTCTCTCTTATATGTTTTTCTAACACTTTTAATGTAACATGGCTTAAGTAGTTATTAGTTTTTATGTCGATAAGATAGGTAATCGGAGGAAACCCCATGAGCCCTCTGGTATAAATAAAGGTGTTGTATGCGCAAATGAGGTTGTTGAATATGATGATATCTGTAAATTAGTTGAATATTGTTATAGATGTAAGTTAGTTAGAAAATATTGAATGTTGATATATCTTAGATACATTTGAATGAATATAACAGAGAAATATTGATAAAAATGTGTGGTGTCACTATTGCTTGTCTATTTGAGTGAATGGTAGTTTTTTTGTTTACATTCTACTCTCTATTATTTTGTGTCTTCATGCATGCATGAATTACAATGATGAATGCATGAGTTCCAGTGTTGAATGCATGAATTCATGGTGAAATATATGAATCTGTGAAACATTTTATAAGTTTCACTTGCTTTTCTTCCACGAGATTACGCAAGGAGTGCGTATTGTCCACAAGGAGTGCGTTGACAGAGTCTGATTCGACCAAGAGATCAAGAGAGATAACGTGGAATTTGTATGAAGAGTGTGAATATTGTCTGCATGGAGTGCGTCGACATAGTATTTCACTGAGAAGCTCAGGAGGAGTAGTTCAAGAAATTGCTCACAGAAGTGCGTGTGAAGATCTGTTGCAATGCGTACACAGATCCAAAATCTGACTAAGTGTCGAAGAAAACCCTCTAAAGAGTTTAAGGTTCGAAGGAGGAACAAGCTCAAAATATATAGCGACGAGAATTATTTAATAGGGAGGATCCCTTTTAGATTCCCCAAGTTAATGTGTAAGATCCATTCAAGAGGAAGAATAATCATTCTAGACCATTAGATCTGGGAAGAGTTGCAAGGGAGTTAGTCTTGGAGTCCTTCAGCACCTCAAGTGTTCGGAGGTTGGAAGGTGGTGTAAGTGTGGTATTTCCAAAGTCCCGTGGCTGAAAAGTGAATCTACGTCATTGGTATCAAGAATGATACATGGCAACAGATCAGAGTGTCTGGGAGGTAAAGCTCTGGGAGATTTGTGCGGAGAAGAGGGCAGACTTTGTCGAAGTCATGAAGTATCGAAGTCCATCAAGGATGTCGATTGGAGGAGGGACATGCGATGGAGATCTGTGTACTCTAGGAGAAGAGTAATCCAGAGGAAAATGAGAGTGGTGAAGCCAAAACACCTGAAGCACGGAGTCGTGAAGTCCATAGGAGTCATCGATCTGTGGAAGACATGCATCAACAGATCAAGGACTTTGAGAGGAAGGAGAAAGGAGGAAGTAGAGCATTGACAGGAAGTCATCTGAAGCACCAATAGGAAAGAAGATAAAATCTTGGTTGTTGATTGCATAGACACGTGGAGAGTGGAGATTTACTCCAGAGGAAAGTCACTACGGAGGAACTAAAGTGTGAAGGCACACGAACTCCCAAAGGATGGAGTGCCAGAGTTCATCTGAGCCATCCACTGGTATATGACATGTGGCAGAAGATATGCCACTTCGGAGGATTGATAATTTGAGAGAAAAAACAAGGAGGGGCATTGAATTCAAGTCACCTGAAGTGGACACGAAGAACGAATATCGACCGTTGATCGGGATGAGCACGTGGCGCTCAATATGTAACTCTGGGTATGGAGCAATTTGGTAGAAAAGGGTGTTTGGAACACTCAGAACTCCTGAATTCGAAGTTCCGAAGTAGATCATAGTGGTTAGTTGTCAGAGAAGCACAAACCATAGATCTGGTCCAGGTGACTTCACATGTCCGGAGTTCGGGGAAAGAGAAAAGATAGACGTCCTAATGTATGAAGGCAATCTATATGATGAAGAACTGCTTGATTGGATACGATAAATGGATAAGTATTTTGACTATGAAGATGTCGATGAGGAGAAGAAGGTGAGACATGTTGTCACCAGGTTAAAAGGACATGCAACATTGTGGTGGGATGAATTCCAGGCTGACAAAAGATGCAAAGGTAAACAAAAAATCAAGAATTGGGACAGAATGATAGCCAAGATGAAGGCTAAGTTCTTACCCAAGGATTATTAGATAAAATTTTCCGTGAAATTATAGAACCTGAGACAGAAGGGAATGACAATGAAAGAATACACAAAGGAGTTTTACAGGCTGAACATCAGGACTAGACAGAGGGAGAAAGATGATGAGAAAGTTTCCAAGTATATAAATGGCCCGAGGAATGAGATCCAGTATGAAATCAAAATGATGAAAGTGAGGATAGTGGAGGATGCTTATCATATTGCACTAAAGGTAGAGGCGAATTTGGCCAGAAAGTAGAACCAATGAAGTAGAGGAAGAAGTCCAAACAAAGTTAATGGAATTGTCCATGACAAGGCACATAAGCCTAAGGGTGAGACTGAAAAACCATATAGTCACTCAGAAAGAGGAGGAAGTTACTGTGGGAGACAATCTGGTGGAAAAATTTATTTTCCTCAAGGAAGAGGAGGAGATTTAAAGTGTTATGCTTGTGGAAATACATGACACATGTCCTGGGAATGCCCCGAGAAAAAGAAAGAAGGAGGTGAAGCTCACATTTTGGAAGCGCAAAAGCTTAATGCTGAAGAAAAAGGTGCAAAAGATGGAAAATCTCTGATGTTGAGGAAATTTCTCTTAAAAATAGAGCCAGAGGTTGAAAAGCCAATGCAAAGGAACAATTTATTTAGGACTCCTTGCATGACTAAAAATAGGGTATGAAAAGTGATAATTGGCAGTGGGAGCACTGATAATTTAGTATCCACATAGATGGTGGAGAAATTGGGGCTAGAGGAAACTGCACATCTGAAGTTGTATAAAGTCTCATGGTTGTAGAAAGGACACCAAGTAATGGTAACTAAACAATGCCTAGTTTAATTTAAAATAAGAGGATATAGAGATGAGATTTTGTGTGATGTGATTCCCATGGATGTATGTCATGTTTTGTTGGGGAGACCATGGCAGTTTGACAAGAATGTCATTCATTATGGGAGAAAAAATACTTATACTTTGTAGAATAATGGTAGGACACACATGCTGCTACAAAATGAGGAGAAGAAAGTAAAGAAAGAATCCAACATATGTATACTTCTCACGAGTGGGAAATAAATCTTGAGTGAAGTCAAGAAGGAACAAGAGATGTAGTTTGTTGTAGTGAGGATACCCAGAGTCATCCTTACAAGTACTTCTATGGATGATATTACTGAAGAAGTTCATGAGTTGTTAGAGAATGTTTTTGACATAGTAGTGGATGAGTTACCTAATTCATTTCCACCCATCAGGAGTATCAACCATCACATTGATCTAATAACAGGAGCAAGTTTGTCGAACAAAGAAGCATACAGATTGACACCTCAAGAGAATGAAGAGGTAAAGAGACAAGTCTAGGATTTATTAGACAAAGGTTTGGTTAGAGAAAGATTGAGTCCATGCAGAGTACCAACCGTATTGAGTCCGAAGAAGGATGGAGGGTGGAGAATGTGTACATACTCAAGAGCCATAAACAAGATCAATATCAGGTACAAATTTCCTTTTCCAATGATGGATGACTTAATGGATTGTTTAAGTGGATATTTTTTTTTTTTTGAAAATAGATTTGAAAAGTGGATATCACCATATAAGGATGAGAGAAGGTGATGAGTGGAAAACATCCTTCAAGATAAATGAATGGTTGTATGAGTGGCTTTTTATGCCATTTGGCTTGAAAAATGCCCCAAGTACTTTTATGAGATTGATGAATGAGGTATTGAAAGATTTCATTGGTAAGTTTGTGATTATATATTTGGATGATATATTGGTCTTCAGTAAGACTGAAGAAGAGCATTCGAGACATCTGACATCAGTGATGAGAAGACTGCAGTAAGAGAAGTTGTTGATAAATCTAAAGAAGTCCTCTTTTATGAAGACAACACTCATTTATTTGGGTTTTGTGATCTCTTCAAATTAATTGAATATGGATCTACAGAAGGTGAGAGAGATCAAAGAATGGCCATCACCAAGAAGCATATTTGAGGTGAGAATCTTCCATGGATTAACAAGTTGCTGTCGGAAATTCATGAGAAATTTTAGTGGAATTTGTGCACCAATATTGGATACAGTGATGAAGAGGCACAAGTATTTTAAGTGCATAGAATAGGCCGAGAAAAGTTTCAAGCTATTGAAGGAGAAGATAACAGAACAACTAATTCTGGTCTTTCCAAATTTCAGGAAGACATTTCAAGTAAGGTGTGATTCTAGTGGGGTTGCAATTGTAGGAGTCTTGAGAAACGATAATAGGCCTATTGCATATTTCAGTGAGAATATGAATGAAACTAAGAAGAAGTACTCCACATATGATAAGGAATTTTATGCAATAATTCAAGCCTTGAAGAAATGGAGGCACTCGCTTGTTCCAAAAGAATTTTTTTTGTATAGCGATAATCGGTATTTACAATTCATAACCAGACAGGAGAAGTTAAATCAAAGACATGCTAAGTGGATAGAGTTTATGCAAAATTTTACTTTTGGGATTAAAGATATTTCTAGTAATGCTAACAAATTTGTTGATGCATTGAGCACGAGATGTCTGATTCTGCAGGAATTTCAAGTGAAGACCTTAGGGTTTGAACACCTTAAGCAGATGTATTGCGATGATCCATATTTTAAAGAGGCATATGAAGCATGTGTGAACCTTTTTCTCAGAGATAGAAGTCAGTGGAAATAGTATATGATTCAATATGGATTGTTGTTTAAAGGTTGCCAATTGTGCATACCAAAGTGTTCAATGAGAGAAAATATGCTGAAAGAAAAACATAGTGGAGGCTTAGCAGGACATTTTGGCCATCACAAGACATTTGCATAGTTGTACAATTCATAATATTGGCCAGGTATGAGAGAAGAGGTGAAGATATTTGTAAACAAATGTAAGATTTTCAAGTCTGCAAAAGGAAAGAAACAAAACAATGGATTGTATCAGCCATTGCCTATTCCAAATAGGCCTTGGGATGCAATAATCATGGATTTTTTGTTTGGATTTCCAAGAACCCAAAGGGGAAGTGATTCCATATTTTTTTTAGTTGATTGATTCTCAAATATGGCAAACTTTATCCCATGCTAGAAGACTAGTGATCCAAAACACATTGCAAATTTGTTTTTAAAAGAAGTTGTGAGACTTCATGGGTTGTCCAAAAGTATTGTCTCAGATAGGGACAGTAAATTTGTTGGTCATTTCTGGAGAACATTATGGAAGAAGATGGGGAAATGATTGTCTTTTATTTCATCATATCACCCTCAAATGGATTGACAGATTGAGGACCCTCAAATGGATGGACAGATTGAGGTGGTAAATCAGAGTTTAGGAAATTTGTTGAGAAGTTTGGTCACTGAACATCACATCCAGTGTGATCAAATCTTGTCACAAGTAGAGTTTTCATATAATGACTCACTAAACATAAGTACATGAAGGATCCCATTCCATATAGTGTATGGGATGAAGCCAAGAGGAGTATCATAATTGATAGATATGGAGAAGAGTGAATTCAGATGCATAAAGCAAAAGAATTCATTGTAGAAATGTAGAAGCTTCATAATCAGATCAAGGAAAAGTTCCAAAACAATAGCAAAGAGTTAAACACAGATTTTACCATCATAGGAGAGAACTTCAACTTGAGGTAGGACATCAAGTTTTAGAACATCTCAGGAAGGAAATGTTCCCAAGAGGAACATATAACAAACTCAAGATGAAGAATATAGGACCATGCAATATCCTAAATAAATTTGATGCCAATGACTATGAGATAGATATTCGAGAGGATGTGGGTATATCACCCATATTTAACATTTCAGACATGGATCCTTACAGGGAAGATGACCCAAAATAATCAAAATATTAGAAAGAGATTCAGTGGGAGAAGCAAATGCATGTAGCAGAAAATCCATAGATGGAGAAAATCATTGATCATAGGATTAGTAAGAAGATCATGAGAAATACTTATTTGGATTATTTGATAAAGTGGAAAGGACACCCAATAGAAGATTCCAATTGGGTAAATGAAGATGATATCTAGAAGCATGGAAAGTCAGTGTAGGAGCTCATGGATTGGAGTCCATGAATTTTTGTCTAGTGGAGTATGATGCAGGAGCATCATTAGCAAAGTGCACGTGGAGAGATAGCTCAGTGCCCTAGTGCGCATTTTGAATTATTTTTTAATTTTAAAATATAGCGTATCCTGTAAACCTTTTGAATGGATTTTGAATTAAAGAGATCTTTAATATTCAGAGGCTGGACGATCACATGAGACCATGGTAGATCGGATTTTCCTCTAATGTAGTTGGTTTCATCACAAATATGGAGCTTTCTCTCTTTATCTTTTTATCTCAGACTTTTAATGTAACAAGGCATAAGTAGTTGTTAATTTTTATTTCGATAAGATAGGTAATCGGAGGAAACCCTATAAGCCCTCTTGTATAAGTAGAGGTGTTGTATTCCCAAAAGAGGTTGTTGAATACGATGATAGCTGCAAATTAGATGAATATTGTTATAGCTACAAGTTAGTTAGAAACTGTTGAATGTTGATATATCTTAGGTACATTTGAATGAATATAATAGAGAAATATTGATACAAATGTGTGGTGTCGCTATTACTTTTCTATCTGAGTGAATGGTAGGTTTTATGTTTACATTCTACTCTCTGTTATTTTGTGTATTCATGCATGCATGAATTACACTGATGAATGCATGAGTTCCAATGTTGAATGCGTGAATTTATGGTGAATCGTATGAATATTTCAAACATTAGATAAGTTTCACTTATTCCTCTTCTACAAGCTTACACAAGGAGTGGGTATTATCCGTAAGGAGTGCATTGACAGAGTCTGATTCGACTCAGAGCTCAAGAGAGATAACATGGAATTTGTCTGTAGAGTGTGCATATCATCCGCAAGGAGTGCGTCGACAAAGTCTTTGAATCCGAAGCTCAGGAGGAGTAGTTCGATAAATCATTGACATAATTTTGTGTGAAGATGTGTTGCAAGGTGTGCAAAGATCTGAAATCCAGATAAGTGTCGAAGAAAACCCTCTAAAGAGTTTAAGGTTCGAAGGAGGAACAAGCTCAAAAGAGATATCAATGATAATGCTTTAATAGGGAGGATCCCTTTAATATTCCCCAAGTTAACATGTAAGATTCATTCAGGAGGAAGCATAATCATTTCAGACCATTAGATCTAGGAAGAGATGCATTGGAGTTAGTCTTGGAGTCCTTCATCATCCCGAGTGTTCGAAGGTTGGAAGGTGTTGTAAGTGCAGGATTGCCGATGTCCCATGCTTGCGAAGTGAATCTACACTATCAGTATCAAGAAGGATACATGGCAGCAGATCAGAGAGTCTGGGAGGTAAATCTCAGGGAGATTTGTGCAGACTTCATTGAAGTCGCGAAGTAGCGGAGTCCATCAAGTCCATACATTGGAGGAGGGACATGCGACGGAGATATATGTACTCCAGGAGAAGATTTATCTGGAGGAGAATGAGAGTGGTGAATCCAAAACACCCGAAGCGTGAAATTGCGAAGTCCACAAGAGCCATCGATCTGTGTAAGACACAGGTCAACAAATCAAGCACTTCGGGAGGAAGGACAAAGGAGGAAGAAAAGCATTGAATGGAATTTGTCTGAAGCACCAAGAGGTAAGAAGCTAAAATCTTGGTCGTGGATTGCATAGACATGTGGAGAGTGGATATTTAATCGAGAGGAAACTCACTCCAGAGGAAATGAAGTGTGAAGGCATGTGAACTCCCTAAGGCCAAAGTGTCGGAGTTCATCTAAGCCGTCCACTAGGATAGGAAACATGGTGGAAGATATACCACTTCGGAGTATTGATACTACGCGAGAACGAACAAGGAGGGGCATTGACTGCAAGTCACCCGAAGTGGACACGAAGGATGGATATCGACTGTCGATCGAGACGAGCACATGGCGCTCGATCTGTAACTTAGGGTAAGAGGCACTTTGAAAGAAAAGGATTTTTGTATCACTCGGAACTCCCGAAGCCGGAGTCACAAAGTAGATCATAACCATCAACTGTCAAAGTAGCACAGACCATAGATATGGTCTAGGTGACTTCGTGGGTCTGGAGTTTGGGGAAAGAAAGTTTTAATCCCATGGTTTTAGACCAGTGTCATGTAGAGGACTTTGAGGGTACTAAAAAACTATCCAAAGGGGGATTTCATCCCTGAGAGTTAAGAATTTGACCTGCGGAGAAGATAGAAGAGGTTCAACATGAACCTGTGTGATGATTCAGCTCTCGAATTCAATTGAACCTAGACCGGGAGGTTGCACAGCCCCGGGGGAGTGTAGGCGGTCTACATAAGTAGATCGGTCACCATGATCTACTTTGATTGAAGACTATATATCACTCTCGCATTCTTGGCGCCAGGGTTCATTTTTGTATGGAGACTCCAATAGGAGGGTCTAAAACATCCACAATCTCTTTTATTCGGGGTCCGATGGATGATCAATGAGAACCATTGATCTGGTAGAGTTCCTCTCCCAGATCTAATCTCATTCATCGATTTCTCACTTCTACAACTTACAAAATACATAGGATTGGAATATAATTTTCCTCACGATCGCCTACAAATACGATAATTTTCCACTCTATTCACACAATGGATATGCAGATTTTAACAATGCACACATTGAGACCATAAATTTCATAAACATAATTTTTTATTCAACTATCGAAGGAATTGTTGAAATAATGTAACTGCAAAGTGTATTCTTATTATTATTTGATATATTATTCATTGGATCAATCCCCATTGTGGATTGATCATGTCGGCTATTGTAGAAGGACACAATCCCCTTTTGTGGATTGGTCATAATATAATTGTAATAGGAAAAAAAAGAAGTCGGCCCCAGAGTATATCAAAGAGGCCCTGTAATAAAATAAAGGTGGTTATAACCAACTACATTAATAAGTCGTCCCTACCAGTGAAGAGACACTTCACACGTGCTAGATTAGTATAAATAAGGAGGCTAGTGCCTCACTTAGACACAACTCACTTGCTCATTGAGAGACAAGTTTTAGAACTGCAGTTGGAGTAGAGAGAGAGACAGTGGCACTTCTTTGGGAGAGGATCTTCTATATTAGTTTAAGTTATCTCTTGGCATTGTATTGGCTATCTATAATAAGGAAGTTTTGTTGGGTTTTCTTCCCCTAGTGGGTTTCCCAGGATAAATGCTATGTCTCTTGTGATTGTGTATTTCTCAGTGATCTTATCTTATGTTGTTGGTATCTATTGAAATGCAAAGAACTATAATAATGGCTTAAAAATTAACATGGTATCAAAGCCAAGCTGAAGAAAGCATCTTTCACAAGAGTGAAAAACGTCACTATTGTTGTACATGCAAATTAGGGCTTTTTGATGGTGAAGCTTTTCAGCCCTAAAACCATCTAGAAAGTGTGCCCTCCCCCAAGGATTACTTTGGCACTCTCAGTGCACCTTTTCAGTGGCTAGATCTCCCAGAAAGTGAAACCCTAGTTTCACAAAGTACCAGAAGTACCAAAAAACCAGAGAACCAGAAGTACCAGAAGTACCAGAGTACCAGAGGTACAAAAAAACTAGAAGCACCAATCCAGAAATCTACAGATCAAGTTTGGAGGGGTAAAAGTTGTATTTCCTCATATCCAAGCACACCAGGATACTCGCCTCAACCAAGCACATCTCCTGGTAAGTTCAAATTTTGATTTTGAGCATTTTCATTTTTTGGCCATTTTCCTAGCGCCAGGTAAAAGATGTCTGCAAGCACAAAACTTGCTGACAAAATGGAAGGTGTGGAAAAATTATGTTCCTAGAAGTATATGATCAACCTGATCCTTGAAGAGAATGACCTAGCAATATTCATCAAAGAAGAAGAATCGGAACCCGACGATGCTACAGAAAAGGCCAAGCATCTAAAGGACACAATCAGGGCCAAAAGAATCATTGCAGATTCAATTAAAGACCACTTGATTCCTTATGTGTCTTCAAAAAAGTCTTTGAAATAAATTTTTGATTCCCTAAGCAGAATCTATGAAGGAAAGAACATAAACCGAAAGATGAATCTAAGAACTCAACTGAAGAATACGAGGATGTAGAAAGGAGAAACAATCCAAGACTATTTCTCCATAATATCATAATTTAAAGAACAATTAGAAGCAATTGGAGACACCATAGATGAAGATGAGCTCATAATAATAGATCTTAATGGTCTCACAAGACCTTGGGATGCATTCATCAAAACAATTTGTGCAAGCACGGAGAAACTGAAGTTTGATCGTCTATGGGAAGAATGCATTCAAGAAGAAACAAGAGTAGCTAACCATGAAGCGCTACTAGCAAGAGATGATGATCAAGCCCTAGCTACTCACACCAAAAGAGGAAGGAATAAACACTAGTTCCATAAGGAGACTCATAAAGTGCCTCAACTGCCAAACAAATTCAATAATAAAGAATCCCATCCAAGGAGATTTCAGTAGAGAGGACAATGAAGGGAAAGAGATTACTCATTTGTACAATACTATCATTGTGACAAGATGAGACACATTGCAAAATTTTGTTCAGCCAGACAAGAAGAATACAAGAGGAAACATAAGAGGCACCATGCCCATGTAGTTGAAGATGAAGATCCACCTGGAAAGATGATAAGATAGAAGATCAAAGACTCTGTCCTAATATCGCCCCTATCAGGATCGGTAACACCTAGAGAGGACACGTGGCTCATTGATAGTGGTGCCTCCAAGCACATGAAAGGTCGAAGAGACATTCTCTCTTGTATTTTAGAACATAAGTTTTCTCAGAAAGTGACACTTGGAGATGATTACCAATATACCATCAAGGGAGTGGGAGAATCAAGATACAAGCTAAATTCAGGGAACTCAATAAAAATGAAGGACATACTCTTTGTACCAGGTTTGACAAAGAGCCTACTCTCCATTTCTTCTTTAGAAAAGAAAGGCTTCAGAGTTGCATTTATAGATGGAGAAGTCCTCATATGTGCTAAAGAAGAAACCCTTAATGAAGCAATCATCATTGGAAGAGAATAAAATGGCTTGTATAAGCTAAAGGGTCACTCAGAGGCTACCATGACCCACGCCATTGAAAACTCATGTGAAATTTGGCATAGAATACTAGCCCACATCAATTACAAGGCGCTACCATACATATGCAAAGTTGTCACAGGCCTACCAAAATTCAAAATTGACCATGAAGGCATTTGCAATGGATGTGCACAAGGGAAGAACATCAAGAATCCTTTTCTGAAGAGAGACATCAAAGAAGAAGGAGTCCTAGAGTTAATTCATTCATATTTATGTGGCCCAATGCCATCATCCTCCATTAATGGGTATGTATATTATGTATCATTTATTGATGATTATTCTCGTAAGACTTGGGTGTAGTTTTTGAAATCTAAAGTGTTCAACAAGTTCAAGGAATTCAGAGCCTTGATAGAGAACCTTTCCGAAAGAAGTATCAAGATACTTAGGTCAGATAATGGAGGAGAATATACCTCAAAAGAGTTCATGATATTCTGCCAAGATGTTGGATTTAAGAGGGAACTCACAAGTCCCTATAATCCTCAACAAAACAGTGTAGCTGAACAAAATAACATAACAAGAATGGAAGTTGTGAAGACTATGATCCATGATCAAGATCTTCCAATGTGCTTATGGGCAAAAGCAGCAATGACAACTGTTTATGTGCAAAACTGATTATCCCATAGTGCACTTGTGTTCAAGACGCCTGAAGAGATGTTTACTGGAAATAAGCCAGAGGTAAGCCATCTCAAAATATTTGGATTCCCAATTTTTATACATATTCTGAAAGAGAAGAGAAACAAGATGGAACCTTCAGGAAAGAAGGAAATATTTGTGGGATACTGTGAGGTATCCAAGGCCTTCAAAATTTACATACCAGGTCACTGCCACATTGAGATCAGTAGGGATATGACTTTTGATGAAGATGCAACACTCAATAAATCGAGAAGATTCCATCTTGAAGAAGTACATGAAGAAGAACCCGTAATCCCCATAACTGCATAATCAGTGAGGGAGGTTCCCAGAGCTTCAAAACTTGTGAGGGAATATGTAGTATCCCCTGGTGAGGAAATTCCAGAAGATCATGATATATTAGAATTTCAAGAACCGCCCCAGATGACGATCCTACATAAAATAAAGTTAGCTTGGGCTAGAGAGCTCATTCAATATGGATACAAGTATGGTGTTACCCAAGGAACCATGAGATAGGTGAAAAGACCAAAGCCATTCTCCAGTTATACATCTTTGATGTGTGACCTCCTAGAGAAGGAGCCTACCTACTTTGAAGAATCCATTTAGATGAAATAATGGGAAGATGCCATGACAGAGGAATACCAATCCATAATAAAGAATTATGTATGGGAAATAGTTCCCAGACCGAAGAGTAAAGACATGGTATCCTCTAAATGGCCCTTCAAAATAAAACATGCTACTGACAGAAGTATTGAAAAGTATAAAGCAAGATTCATCACTTGGGGATTTTCTCAAAACGAAGGAATTGACTATGAAGAGACATTTGCTCATGTAGCCAGATACACTTCCATCATAACCATCATAGCCCTTGCAGCTAAGATGAAGTGGAAGTTGCACCAGATGGATGTAAAGACAACCTTCCTAAATGGTGTCATCGAAGAGGAAGTGTATATAGATAAACCTCAAGGATTTGAAGTTGAAGACAAAAAGTCTCATGTCTACGGGTTGAAGAAAGCATTATACATATTGAAGAAAGCTTCTAGAGCTTGGTATGGGCAGATAGACAGTTGCCTGATGAGCTTGGGATTTACCAAGAGTAAAGAATATTTTAACCTCTACTTCAAGGTTATGAATGATGAGCCAGTGATATTACTGCTATATGTGGATGACTTATTCTTAACCGAAGAAGAAAATCTCATCACTAAATGTAAGAAGAGAGTTGCCTCAGAATTTGAATTGAAAGACCTTGACCTAATGCATTATTTCTTAGCTCTTGAGGTATGGTAGAATCTAGAGAGGATCTTCCTTAACCAAGGGAAGTATGCAGTCAAAATCCTGAAGAGATTCAACATGTTGGAGTTCAAGTCCATGAATACACCCATGGAAGTGAAGCTAAAGTTGTTGGTTGACACGTCATCAGAATTGATTGATGCCACGATGTACAAATAGATTATTTCATTGCTGATGTACCTAAAGAACACCAAACAAGACATTTGTTTTTCCGTGAACACCTTGAGTCAGTTTCTGGTAGAACCCAGACATGTTCACCTAGTGGCTACAAAACATGTGATGAGGTACCTTAAGGGTACAATAGATTGTGGTCTCAACTATGATGGAGATCATGATTTCATAGTGATTGGATATACTAATGCAGATTGGGTAGGAAGTGTTTCTAACAGGAAAATCACTTCAGGATGTTGTTTCATTTTGGAATCAACCATGATATCATGGCAGAGTAGAAAGAAATCCAACATTGCTCTCAGCATAGTGGAAGCATAATACTTTGATGCATGTTCTGCCAGCTGCAAAGATATATGGATTTGAAATTTGTTGACCGGTCTATTTGACCTAGAGATGGAAGTAACCACGAGAATCCTATATTCCATGACAGGTCGAAGCACATAGAGATCCAATATCATTACATCCGTGACATGGGGCAGAGAGGAGCCATAAAACTCCAGTATATTAGCTCGGATGAACAGGTTGTTGATGTGTTGACCAAACCTCTATCTCGTGTAAAGTTTGAGCACTTTCGAGATAATATTGGTATAGTCCGAAAGGACCTTCCTCATAAGGGGGAGTAGTTGTTGTGATAAGACATCTCTTGCTTCCAACCTTATTTCTTTGACGTAAAGCAAGACGATGTGATGAGACTATAACTGTGCTTCCAGCTTGAGAAGTTGTGATGTAAAGCCAGTCTAGTATCCTACTTCTAGCTTGATTGTTGTGACATAAAGCAGGACGAGTATCTTGTTTCCAGCCTTATTGCTGTAACGTAAAGAAAGACGATGAGATGAGACTAGTACTGTGCTTCTGGCTTGACAGTTGTGACGTAAAGCCAGTCTAGTATCTTGCTTCCAACCTGATGGTTGTGACGTAAAGAAAGACAATGTGATGAGACTAGTACTGTGATTCTGGCTTGATAGTTGTGACGTAAATCCAGTCTAGTATCTTTCTTCCAGCTTAAGTGTTGTGACGTAAAGCAAGACGTTGAGATGAGACTAGTACTGTGCTTCTAGCTTGAGAATATGTGATGTAAAGCCAGTCTAATATCTTTCTTGTAGCTTGATTGTTGTGATGTAAAGTAGGACGAGTACCTTGCTTCCATCCTTATTGTTGTGACGTAAAGAAAGACGAGTACTGAGCTTCCATATTGATAGCTTTGATGTAAAGCCAGTCCTATATTATGATGAGCCAACCTCGTGCTATGATGATGATGATGTATTAGTTTTATACTAATACATATTGATGCAGATGATGATTGCATTCCTTTGAGAATGACGATGTTGCCGATGAAGAGAACTTTCGATGATTTATAGATACGCCAGTCAGTGTTCCAAGATGATATTGATGATGTTGTCCTCTCACCCACTTGATGTTATTGATGATGTTGTCCTCTCTCTCTCTCGCTTGATGCTGTTGAAGAATACCCTTCTTGTTAAGGGGGTGTGTTGAAATAATGTAACTGCAAAGTGTATTCTTATTATTATTCGATATATTATTCATTGGATCAATCCCCATTGTGGAATGATCATGTCGGCTATTGTAAAAGGACCAAATCAAAGAGTCCCCAGAATAAAATAAAGGTGGTTATAACCACCCAGATTAAGACGTTAGCCTTGCCAGTGAAGAGACACTTCACATGTGCTAGATTATTATAAATAAGGAGGCTAGCACCTCACTTAGGCACACCTCACTTTCTCATTGAGAAACAAGTTTCAGAACTGCAGTTGGAGAAGAGAGAGAGAGAGAGAGAGTGGCGCATCTTTGGGAGAGGATATTTTGTATTATCTTAAGTTATCTCTTGGCATTGTATTGGTTATCTATAATAAGGAAGTTTTGTTGGGATTTCTTCCCCTAGAGGGTTTCCCAGGATAAATGTTGTGTCTCTTGCGATTGTTTATTTCTCAGTGATCTTGTCTTATGTTGTCGTTATCTATTGAAATGAAAATAACTATAATAATGGCTTAAACATTAACCGGAATAAATGAAGAATCCACTTTTTTCCTTCATGCTCTCTCAGACCTCTACAAACGCACAGTCTCACACACTCTTCACACTTTCTCACCTCCTCTCAATACAACAAGAATTAATAAAACTCAAAGCTCTCAGGTAGCTCACAAACTAAAAAAATCCCAAGTTGTTGGCCCTTGACCAAGTTTAGGAGTACTTGGTCATACTTGACCACTTTTGCGACTGCGAAAACTTGCCAAGGAAGGAGCGCGACGCGAAGAGGAAAATAAGGAAGTAGGACCTATTTTGGGGTCCATTTTAGAGTTTTAGGGTTGATGTAATGGGAAAGGGATGTCAGCCCATGGGTTTAGCCACATTTAGGCCCATTTTTTAATCTATAAATAGGAAATGTAGATAGTAAGATAAAGAGGAAATAGTAATGTAGTACATCTATGTGATGTATGAATGAAATCTTAGTGCTAGTAATTGGATCTGTGTGATCGGATGTATCTTAGAGTTCTATGTGCATGATATCGGAGAGTTA
This sequence comes from Picea glauca, assembly GCA_000966675.3. NCBI lineage: Eukaryota > Viridiplantae > Streptophyta > Pinopsida > Pinales > Pinaceae > Picea > Picea glauca. The sequence continues at coordinate 187,565 of JZKD02S1390390.1, forward strand.
AGTGCAGGGTGTTATAGTCTGATGTTGAAGAGAAATGAATAAGGATCTAGCGAGCTGCGCAGATCTTATGTCCTGTGTGAAGTAAGGGTCATTAGAGCTATGTGTTGTAACTACTTGACCAAGATAATATAAAGAAGACTTTGTGGGTGTAGCCCTAGGGTGGGGGTGAACCATGATAATTGTGTGTATAGTTCTTTGTGCTTCTATCTTATGTATTTATCTCTTTCTTGGCTAAGTGCTTGATGTGATTAAGTAGACCTAGTTATGATCTGTGTCGTTGATGAATGAATGAACATTAGATCTAATATTTGAGATTCTTAGTGCTTGATCTGTTGAATCTAACCTATATTTCTATGGATAAGTACTTAATCATTCTTAGTATAGTATTCACTTAGATTCTTTGTACCTTCTACGAAGTATATTAATGAATGAATGCTAAGGAATAACTAATGCTAAGTGCGTTGTAAGAAAGAAAATCATAGATCTGTGTCCCAACTAAGGTTGCAGACACCTGAGTCTTGCAACCACCCCTACCTCTACCTCAAGTTAGACTTCATCTGCTTCACAGGTGTTTTCGAAAGGGACGGTAGTTAGGTCTTTGTTGGTGCGCTCTTGGGCACTGAACCCTGGGTCTGCCCCTGTGCCAACAAATAGTTCTGCTGCCGGGACTAGAACTGTGATTGTTGGGAACTAAAGAAGAATATGCTTTGCATGAAATAATCTCTATGCGTAGATTTTTTTCTCTAGTGAACAGTGTTCTGTTTGACCTGTGAAGATTTTTGCTAAGAAAAGAGGTCAGATCTAAAGAAATAGAGGTCATATCTGAAGAAAAGAAGTCAAATCTATGAAGAAAAAGGTATGATATGTAAGCTCTATGCCTTGATAAAGGTAGGAATACTTAAAAGTATTAGATCTAGAAGCTTTGTGCTCTATCGAAGTAAGATAATTGATTTTTTTTTTGTTTCTAAAGTATGGATCTAGGTATGTTTGATAGATTTTGTCCTAGCTTCAAAACTAGAGCATTAATAGATGAAAGAAAGCTTGATATGAATAGATATGATAAGTATAGTGATAGATATGTTATACAGTATGCTAGCCCCGCACAAGTATTTGAATATTACAAAAGGAAAGAACCCCAAGATTATACCGCAGCAATGGACCCATAACCTTGCGCTGTCAACCCTCCTCAACGTAATGAAGATTCCACATTTCGGGAGGCATCAAGAAGTAAATTCTTGTGTTTGACTATTGTTGTCCTGCTACCACGGAGGATACCTATGGTTGGACAAGCGCATCACCTTCGATCTAATTCTGATCAATCGAATCACTGGGCTAAGCATGCAGGGCCCTGACCCGTAGGACTTTTACCTTGGAAAGACTGCAGATCGTGCTCTTTCTCAATGAATAAAAGACACATATGGTGAACTGGAGAAAGGCACATGAGGTCACAAGGTATCCTCCATTAAGAATGCAGTAGTACACTTTGGTTGCTAGCTGATCACAGGCAAGTTATTTCGAAAAATAGACCTACACAGGTGATTGGATTTGTAGTTGAACTTGCAAGGAAGTGCATGGAGGGAATACAAATGAACTAGGTGAAATACCTTATAAATCAGCTAGAGATTGACTGTAGACAAGCATAGGACCAAGGGTATGAATTCCACTTTAGCTGGTTTCTCATACTCATCACCTTCATCATGTGGGAACTACCTGAGGGAGCCACATTATTGGAGATCGAACCCTTCGAACCCCTGGCCATGAAGTTCTGTACGTTGTGGTACTCTAGCGACATGAAAAAATAACGGCAGTCTAATGTCGTATTCCATGCATACTACACTCATTTGAGGAATTCCATTCAGTATACACTGCGCATTACACCCAACACTCTTCATAGGTTTCAACCTTTGATGAAATTCAACGCAGATCATCACTTCACCTACATCACAGCGTGTGTAGATGAGCACAAACAACAACTCCAGTCATATTAGAAGCTGACATAAGATGACTTGGAGGAGATTACCAAGGAATGGTCAACAAACCTCCTTGTTGTAGTAGACCCCACAGAGAGGTTCGACGTAGATAGACCAGAAGCTATGACGGATACACCAGGACCGTGAAAGACTAAGAAAGATGTGGAAGTTCAAGATATCCACAACACATCCACGAATACTGCTTCACTCTCACCTAAGAAGGGAGGTGATGATGAATAAATAAGGGGCATAGAAGTTGAATAGAGAAAAGGCGAGGTTACCCCACCTAGGGACAAGGTAGATCCCTCCAAGAAAAGGAATATTACCCCACCTAGGCACTCATCCAAAAATAAAACTAAGGCCACCCAGACCACGCTTAATACTACGCTTACCCCAGATGATTTTGATTTCTTAATTGTCGCACTGAATGATGTTTCATTAGAGCTCGCAGAAAAACAAGAAGAAAAGCAGGAGGAACTATTCTGTCGGATCATGGGTGAATTCAAAGAAGCGAAGCAGGAACTTCAGTCTAGCCAAGCAGTTTCTGTGGCACTGTTAACAATGGAAATATCTGCAATAGGCGAAGATCCCACACAGTTACGCGAGATCATCGAGAAAGTTGAAGCTTGCCTTCGACGAACTCAAGAAGACATAACGAAATCCACCCAGGCTTTGGCGCAAGCACAGAGCACACATGAATAAAAACAGAGAAAGGCAGAGCAGGAGGAACTCAACTTACAAGAAAAATGGGAGGAGGAAAAATCCAAATTACAGAAGAGCAAGGACCAGTTGCTAGCAGAGAAACTTGAAACACAAGAAAGAGTTCACAAGGAACTATGCTCTATGACGATCATAGAAGTGAATATGGAAGATCATCTTCCACAGCAGGTGACCCAACTGGAAGCAGTAATCCAACAACTTCAACAACGCATCACGGACATAGAGCTCCAAACCGTGCTTAAGACACCCCAAGAGATAAGAGATCTAAGAGAGGCCACTGCTCAAAGTGCAGTCGACCGATTAAAAACTTTGGTTTCGAAATGTAGGCAGCTAAGCACCAGAAGCACCCAAACCTATGAAACCCTCGCAGAGAATCCTGAATTGTAGACATTGGAGGCATATCTCCATGAAGAAAAGCAACATGCAGATGTGCTACAAGTGCAACTGAAGTCCGTGACCCCAGTTGAAAGAATGAAGAGGTTTGCAGAGCAACTCGCAGCCCAACAATGAGTACACATGCTACAAAGTAAAGTAATGGACGTCTCTCAATGACTGCAACCACTCCAAGAGAAGGCATGCCAACTGTTCGTCAAACTTGAAAGATAGGGAGATGAACTCGAACAGGGTGTCATCACTACAGAAAAACCCTTGGAAGGACTGCAAATGACACAGTAATCCAGGAATTTACTGAACAAGAGGTTGTCGCACTGCAGCAGGTTGAAGTCGCTCAAGCCAAGCACAAGGTGTTCAAAGTAGAATTGGTTAGACCTGAGTGACTCAGGATGAGTCACAGGTGAGTGTTGGGGGTCTATTGGCCCTTGACCAAGTTTAAGAGTACTTGGTCATACTTGACCACTTTTGGGACTGCGACAGCTTGCCAAGGAAGGGGTGCGACGCAAAGCAGAAAATAAGGAAGCAAGACCTATTTTGGGGTCCACTTTAGGGTTTTTGGGTTTATGTAATGAGAAAGGGATGTCAGCCCGTGGGTTTACCGACGTTTAGGCCCATTTTGTAATCTATAAATAGGAAATGTAGATATCAAGATAATGAGGAGATAGTAATGTAGTACATCTATGTGATGTATGAATGAAAGCTTAGTGCTAGTAATTGGATCTGTGTGATCAGATGTATCTTAGAGTGCTTTGTGCATGAGATCGGAGAACTAAGTGCAGGTTGTTATAGTCTAATGCTGAAGAGCAAGGAAGAAGGATCTAAAGATTTGCACAGATCTTATGTCCTGTGTGAATTAAGGGTCATTAGAGCTTTGTGCTGTAACTACTTGACCAAGATAATATAAAGAAGACTTTGTGGACGTAGCCCCAGGGTGGGGGTGAACCACAGTAACCGTGTGTATAGTGCTTTGTGCTTCTCTCTTATGTATTTATCTCTTTCTTGGCTAAGTGCATGATGTGATTAAGTAGAACTAGTTATTCTTTGTACTGTTGATGAATGAATGAACATTAGATCTGGTATTTGAGATGCTTAGTGCTTGATCGGTTGAATCTAACCTATATTTCCATGGATAAGTACTGAATCATTATTAGTATAGTATTCACTTCAATTCTTTGTACCTTCTGCGAAGTATATTAATGAATGAATGCTAAGGAATAACTGATGCTAAGTGAGTTGTAAGAGAGATAATCACATATCTGTGTCCCAGCTAAGGTTCCAGACACCTGAGTCTTACAACCACCCCTACCTCTACCTCGGGTGAGACTTCATCTGCTTCGAAGGTGTTGCCTAAAGGGCCAATAATTAGGGATTTTTTGGTGCACTCTTGAGTGTTGAACCCTGGGTCTACCCCTATGCCAACACAAGCTATCCAAACGAATCCAAAATCTAGAATCATATTCCTAAATATAGAAATTATATCTACATATCAACAACAAACCAATAAAAATATAAATTATTCAATAGAATATATATGCTAAGATATCTTCTATAAATATCTAACTATTACAATTAAATGATATAATTAGGGAACTAACTCAACTCGTAAATGTTTGTGACCCTTAGGTCAATCTCGAAAATTACTGGTAGATTCTCTTGCATCACTTTCCCTCTCTCTACCTACCCCCTACCCCCCCCTCTCTATCTCCCCCTCTCTCTCTTTTATCTATCTCACCGTCTTGAGAGAGAGAGATTGATAGAGGGGAGAGAGTGTTAGATAGGGGGATAAGGAGTGCATAAGAGATGGGTATATGAGAGAGGGATTGTCATATGGAGGGAGGTAAAGAAAGGGAGTCGGGGAAAGCGAGAGAAGGGGTAGGGAGGGAGAGAGTGAGAGAGGGGAAGAGGGGTGTGTTGACACCCAAAAGCACAACATAGGCTACCTTCTTTCAAATGGTTGCAACACCTTATTATTTAATTATATTTAATAATATACTAACAGGTGGGACCCCTTGTTTGACTTGTGTGACTATGATGATGAGACGACCCTTATTTTTTATGTTCTTATGAGTTGGTTGATATATGGGATCTACAATTTATTTTCTTTAAATCGATGTCAAAATAATTGATTATAGGATGTTATAGGTGAGGTGATTAAAGAGGAAATGATGTTGTCTTAATTATCTCTCACAAGTATTACTATGATACATTTATTTTGACGAAAAATATAGACTCCAGCTTTGATTTATGTATAGTGTAGGGTATGTGGAATGGTGGTTACTTTGATTTCAAAATGGAAAGGGTTGTGGACATTGTTTAAGTTGGAAATCTAAAGTTGGGACTTGGTATTCCTAGCAAGGTTTCGATGTATGTTACGTTGGGGTCTTGACAAAGGTTGGTGCATTGTAAGTTTGAAACATTGGAAAACTATGGGGCATTCGGCTTGCACTAACTAAATTTGGAATTAATGGTTGATGCGTTGTATATTTAGCTTTCTCATACTAACCATGAATGAGATGTTGATATGACATGCATTAAATGCTCGTCGCTCTAACCTACCTCGACCATGCCACCCTATCCTTTTTTGCATTTTCTCCTTGTTGGTTGTTGTTGCTCCATTTTTCTCAACCGTGGAAGAGATATACAGGCCTGGTCGTTTCTCCTTAGCATTTTTACACTCAGGTATGGGGTTTCTTGCTGCTCCATCCATGAATATTTTTGGCTGCTCTTTAATTATGTCAACAATTGGGTCTTGAGTTTGGTCAATGTCTGTGCATTTCGAAAGCTTTGATATGTGGAAATTTTGACTGTGTATGGATTATTAGTGAAGTTTTGGTCTCTGTGGCATTTTTATTTGAACTATTCACATCAAAAATGTGGGTGTTTCTTACTATATGTAGCTACTTCATGCTTTACCTTTGAAAAAGGATATTGTTTGGGAAGTTCTCGGGCCTTCCTTGCCTCTAGTTTTCTTTTTGTGATTCCTCTTTATCCAATAAAAATGTTATCACTGCGCATGGTCTGTGACTTACTTGGAGACTATGCCTATCATTTAATTTTGTGGCTTTCATGGCTATCATGCCTATGACCTTCTATCAACTCTATAAATGTGAATGTGGATATTTATGGTGGTGCTAAGCTGTTAAAGGTATCCCTTTGTTGAAACCATCAAACTTGGTCAGCTCATCCTCCTATATCGCATCATTGTTGATAATTGTATATCAAACCCTATATTTGGAAAATAGTGTGGAGGTGGCCAACCCAAAATTTAATAAAATCCTTGTTCGTGCTCTTTTTGTTTATGTATTTTGTTGATTATTTATTGTGTGAAGCTATAAAGAATTTTGATCCCACTCATTTGTTTTTGTAATACAGTCTTCCATGAGGAAATATTTGGTGTGATGGAAACGTTGAAAACATATTTTTAAAGGATACCAACTGTTGTGGATTTGATCCCATATGCAAAGAATACCATTGTGTATGAATTATATATGCATTGAATGAGTCTTGCAAACCAGAATGAAAGGGAAATTTGGAAGCATGGTTATTTTAAGTTTCAGTTGAGATAGCATTATAAACATGGATCTCTTTTGAGGCCACTTCGTGGAACCCTGTACTGATTTAAAATGTATTGGTGTTAATATCATGGACCACATTCTGTCGATTTCTCAACTGTTGGTTGTGATTATTGTGATGTTGTTTCTCCTCGACTCTCTTGTATGAAAGGTGTGTTATTCCGATTGAATGTTTATTGGGAAATAAATTATGAAATGATTATTGTGCAATTCCATTTCTTAATGAAAATGAGTAGCCTTGAAGTGAAACCTTAGTTTTGGATTTTTGGAAATAGAGTGTTGAATTTCAATTTTGAAACAGTAAAGGGTTTTGAATTTTAATTGACGTTGAAGATGGAATTGTTTGATATATTAAAAAAGCATCCATGGGAGTCCCTTCCATTATACCATTTTATGAAAAATACACTCCCCTCATTATCCCAATTACATTTTTTTTCTTTCCCTGTTCTGTGGCACTCATTTTTAAGAAAGGTTTGTATGGAAATGAAAAAGAAATGATGTGGAAGTTAATTGATGATTGGTATTATGGGATATGTTTAGATACACAGTTGATTGTTTTTGTTGAATTCTTCAACAATATTAGTAAATATTTCCCCCTCCATGATATCAATTTACACTAAATACAATCCCTTCATACTCCCAATGACCCTATCAATTCCCTATTCCTGTGGCAATTAATAAATGACATTTTAAAGGATGGATTGCATGCATCATGTACTAAATTATAGAGCCAACTATTGATTTATTTCAATGGATTTTCATGTATGGGTTATTAATAACTTCATGAATGACTAATTATTTTTACAGGATGATTTTTTTTAGCAGGGGCAATAATGGCTGAAATAACAGAGGCAGGGGTAACTAGCATCGAGGCCATACGAGGCCTTGATTTTCTATTCACTTTGATGTTGATTCGCAAGAGTCGAACCAACTTTTTCAATATGGGTTCTTTAATTTGGTTTGCCATGGGATATTGCATCCTCGACCTCAAAGGCCCCTTTTACAAGAACCTTAGAATTTTCCCGACATTTTTGTTCCCCACACGTGTCGATGTAACTCGAACCTCTTGCAAATGATGGTTTGAAAGAAATGGTCAATCAACCTACTTCTCATCAACGTGGTTTGAACACTATTGTATTTCCATTACCGCCACCACCATCTCCAATTAATCCTAATGCACAAATTTCCCATGTTGTTTCACCAGTACAATCTTCGCATGCTAGATGGAGACTGAAAATTGACATCCCGCAACCTATGATAGATAACGGAAAATCAATGGATTCCCCCTCCAGTCCATCCACCGAGTGTTCTAAATATGTGTCTTTACGTCTCCACCTAAAATATCACTGCTCCCATGTGATTAGTGAAATACATCCCCAAGGGTCTAACCAACCAAGGGCTACCCGAAAAAAGTCAAGAGCACAGAACAATGAGAAGAGGAAATATGCCTGATACAACAAATATGAATTTTAAATATTTTATTTATGATATTCAATGATGAAGACAATGTTTAATTATTTTCAACATATTTTGAATAACAATCTTTATTTTGGATTTTTTTGGGATATGGTCTTAAATTTTGTTGATATTTAAATATTTGAATTAAATGATATCCATGGGAGCTACAAGGGTGTTATATGATCCAAATGATTAATTTTTTATTTTATATTTGATGATTGGAAAAAATAATGATGGGAGTCACAAGGGGTCCCACCTATTTAGTTATTATTAATTAGACCCTCATTTATATATTATTATTAAATATTTCTTCCCAAACTAATTAGTTAAGTTAATTTGAATTAACTAAAGAAAGTAGTTTAACTACCTCAACTTATTGAGAAAGAATAAAGGTTCAATGAGAGGAAGAGACAAGGGCATAATAGAAGGGGATCTATAATAATAAGGTTTTCTCTCTAGTTAGTGAGATAGCTTCAATTTTCATTCATTTCTAAGTTTAATTGAAATCCTAATCCTCTTGATGACATAAGGGTATTATTGAAGGAAACAAGATTCAAAGTTGAATCATACATTTCAACATCTTGTTTTAACGGTGTTTGATTTACCCTTGATAGTCAATGTATTCTTGTTTGTTTATGAATTAATTTTCATGGATGATAAAGAATATCTTGCAGAGTCAAGTGGAAGAATTTTGTGGAAAGATGATCCAAATCATTAGTTTAAGTTTTATTTCACTGTTAGGGTCTTTTTGTATGGTGCCCATTGGAGAATTCTAAATCTGACTTTGGTCACTACCCTGGTAGGGGTTTGTAAAACAAAAATATAGTTTTGTATCTCAGAATGAAATAAAATTAGATTATTTTTCTGTCTCATACATGTGTTTTCATGACTTGGTTCTTCCTTTCTCTTTTGTCTCCATGTTTTATTCAATGTAAAATATGTATACATTCACCTAGCTTTCTTTAAATTTTTATTTTTACATTATAACAAATATAAATCATAAAATCATCCTTGATCGTTTGTAATTGATACTTTTGGATTGAGTGAATGTTTTGAGGCTACAAACCCTGGATGACATTCCCAAGTATCTTGTCCTAGATAGGAAAGATATGAAAATGATTTAGTAAGGTATTCCGTGCTTTTTCCTCAAGGTTTATTTGGCGATCATATTGGGGAGATCTTCCATATCTCTCTGGTTGATTGTATTCATGATTATCTTTGAATATTTATGTTTTATTTGAATACTCTTTGACTGATTTTTCTCATGACAGTAGCTTCTACAGGGAAGCCTAATATTGAACACGGTCTTAAAGACATGGCCATAATTGTTGTGACCTTATTCATTACTATTCTAGAAACTGCTAGTACCCGGGTTGAGCTTAAACTATCTTGGGAAGTAGTTGAACAATATATAAGTATCTATCAATGCTAGGAAGTCAGGAAATGGAATCCTAGAAATCAACAGTAAGCTCCCTTTTCCTAAGTATTTGGTCTTATTTTTCATGTCCTTAATTCCTCTCATTTCTAGAAGAAGAAGAGGATTGTCCCCTGAAGCTACTCCGATCATTGAAATAGGAAAGAGTAAAGCCATTTTTTCGACCCAAGAAATCACTCTAAGGAGGAATTTGTCTGATTCTTCCATCTCACCTTTTTCACCCTTACCCATCACTTTCAAAATGACATTTGTGTGTGGTGCTAGTGGTGATGGAGGTGCTTCATCATACCAACCTTCGGCCTCATCGGTAATTTCTAGTCTATATAATCATCAAATTCCTATCCAATATTCTACCAACCCTACTAAAGTTATAAAGAAATACGAGTTTTTTTTCAGTTTGAGGAAGATGCTACGACCACCCCATGGCATGTTTATTCTCCCTTGAATCTAGCACCTGCTACTCATTTGTTACCAAAGTTTAAAGATCATATTCCTAAGTTCTTAGAGAATAATATTGTTTCTACAAACAAACAACTAGTGGAATTTTCTAATGCTTGTCATAATATCTGGGCTAACGATAACGATACATGGATGTTCTTATTTGTCAACTCTCTTGAAGGAAAAGAGACATCTTATTTTGTTGATCTCCCTCCAAAAATCCTTTCCACTTGGGAAGAGTTGTTTTATTGGTTCAATTTCACTTAGGGACAATCCAAGAGACTGACTGAATAGTTAAGGGAATATAAAAATATTTCTTACAAATACGGTGAGACTATTAAGTCCTTTAACCTTTTCTTCACCAAATTGTACAATCAAATCCCTTAACCAATCCTCCCCAAAAATAAAGCCTCTTTCATGCATTATTGTAATTCACTTCCCTCTCCTTCTCGTTATGGGATCGAAGAAAAGGCTATCAAAAATCTTGGCTCTACTCTCCACACTTTCCTGCAATACGAAGAGAAACTTGAAAGAACAAGTCTTCCTAAAGGAGGCTCAGTCAAGAAAACATATATGTTTTCCCTCCTACAAATTGTGTAAGATATGAACAATCAGATGATATCTTATTAACTAAAGGGGAATGTTCTCTCACTTACTTCTAGGGCATCTTCTTCTTACTCAACACCTTTTGGGAATAAAAATGAGAACAGTTTTCATCCCAGATCCATTATGTCTTGCAGTTGGTGTAACTTCTGTGAAGAAAATCATGAAGAAAGTACTTGTGAAGTTAAGAAGAATGCAAGAAATAAAATCTTTTGCAAGAATCCTGAAACCACTATCGTTGTTCTAGATTGGGAAGAACCAGAATATGTTATGATAATAAATGCTAGGAAAAAATCTTATTCTCCTAAAGGGAAATACGATCCTCCTCATACTTCTTCCACACCAACTTCATCTTCACAAGGTACTAATTTACAAATTGTCAAAATTCCTGAAATTTAAGGAGTTCCTTCCCCTCTTCCCTCTTCCAAGTATAACACTTGTAACCAATTGACTAATATCAAGGTCGATGCTACTCTTTTGGACATGGGTTCTGTCCCTGAACAAAAAATTCATCTCAATAATTTTATGGAAGGAAAATCTTCTACCATAGCCAAGATTTTTGAAGAGGGAAAAGAAGAGGATCCTACTGTAAATAAGATAGGTGTAAATAATTTTAGACACCCTGTGAACAACCCTCCTTTTTTTATTTTTGTAAGAAATATGGATAAGATAACCCATTTTTTCCTTACCAATGGAGGTTCGGGTTGAAGCGTAATGTAAAAAATCATCATGGAAGAGCTAGGCTTATCATGTACTAATGAAAATTTTAGAAGCATGCTCTCCTATAACAGTCTGAAACAGTCAACTATAGGTGAATTCAAAGACGTAACTTTAGTTCTGTGTGCACATCCTAAAATAAGGACATCCCTCAACATCCAAGTAATCGACATGTTAGTAAGAAACCATTCTATTATCTTAGGAAGAGACTAGAAAGCCCGAACAGGTGGATATCTTTCACTTGATGGAACACACTTATCTGTTCCCAGGAATGGAAATAATATTATAGTCCTAAGAGAAGGAAGATTTCACCATACATAGAGAGCAGTAATCAATGAGATTTAAAATATATTGAGGAAGAATTATGAGTGTAATCTATCTTTGCTGATGAGGGTGACACTACTTTAGAAAAAAATGATTTCGAAGATGGTATGTGGGACATGAATTTCGATGGCTCATGCTCGAATGAAATTAACATAGTTGGCATTATCTTATATTCACCTATAGGTAAAATTCACAATTTTTCTTATAGGTTAGACTTTGCTTGCACAAACAATGTCACAGAGTTTGAAGCCTTGCTGCTAGGCATCGAAAATGCTTATAACCTCGGTTGCGACCACCTTACAGTTTTTGGTGATTTTGAACTTGTTGTGAACCTTGTGCGTAAAATCTATTCTCCTAGAAATAATTTGACAAAATATTATTCCAAAGTTGTTTGGATGCTTATCTCGAACCTGTTATCATTTAACATCGCTCATATTAAGAGGGAACTTAATTCAATGGTTGATAGGTTAGATGTATTTGCAGCATCTCCTACTCGACAACTTCTACCTCAAAGGATTGATTGTACATTTCAATCTTTATATTGTCCTCACATTCCTGATAATGTAGAATCATGGCAGGTTTTTTCTAACGATGAAGGCATCTGTTCTTTCATACAAAATGAACCATTTAAGCCCAAGGAAATCATATCTATGGAAGACAACAAATTTCCAAAAGGCTTGACTCCTCTTCAGAGTTCATTTTCATCGAGTGATGTAGGCAACAAAGAAAAGGAAAAATTAAAAGAACTACTATGTAAATTTCAATATGTTTTTGCATGGCCATTGTAACAACCCTCCTAGCTAAGGATGACTACTCAGTCAACTGGTGAATTTTTTTTTCTTTTTGTTACAGTGTGTGCGCATGTGCAGAAGAAACATCCCCCTAGACTCTATGTCAACCTTGAACCAACAGGACGCAAGTAAGACGGTCACAATCCAGACGACCCGACATGGCATAACAACGACAAGAAGCAATGC
>JZKD02S1390390.1:234378-245706 GCA_000966675.3 Picea glauca
ATGACAAATAATTTCCAAATCTGAATTTTCCAAAAAAGGAAATGTATTCCCAAGTACACTTAGAGTTTACTATTCAATTATTTTTGGGGATATTAGATCCTCTCCCCATTAAGTACAACACTATCCTCAGTGTTCATTCCTCTCTCAGAATAGGGTTGGATAAGATTTCTGTAAATTTTCCTCCAATTACTAAGTGGCCTCCTTAGGACTAAAGTGCTTCCATTGCACTTTTATCTAGGCGATGGCTTTGTTCCATAGTACTGCTTCTTTCCTGTCTAGAATGTGGAGAGGTTCCTCTTGGAATTTGCCTTCTGGTTCCACCTGCACCATGTTCCAATCAATGATCTGAGTAGGATCATTGATATACGTTTTAAATAAATAAACATGAAAAACATTATGAACTTTTAAATTTGCAGGAAGTGCAAGTTGATATGCCACAGGTCCAATTCGAACTAAGATATCGAAGCAACCACAAAACCTGGGCTCCAACTTTGAACAATTTCCTATATTTAGAGAGCTTCTCCTTGCTTTGACTTTCAAATATGCATGGTCTCCAATTTGAAATTCACGGTGTCTCCTTTTTAAATATGAGTAGTTTTTTTGTTTGTCTTGTGCCTCTTTTAAATTTTATTGTACCCTTTTTACAATTTTCTCCATTTCCTAGAGCATTTTCGGTCCCATCATAAGTTTTTCAACTGGATTATCCCAGCTAATCAGAGTTGTGCATTTCCTTCCGTATAATTCTTCGTAGGGACTCATCTTAGCTAATGTCTGATAGACATTATTGTACGAAAATTCAACTAAGTGTAGGTACTCCTCCCACTTAGTTGGTTGCATTATCACATACATTCATAACATGTATTCCACAATCTAATTTGTTCGTTCGGTTTGCCCATCCATTTGTGGATGGTAGCTTGTGCTAAAATTCAAGTTAGCATCCAACCCTGCAAACAATTCCTTCCAAAACATTGACATAAATTTGACATCTCTATCCGAAATCACCATTTTAGGAATTCCATGCAATCTATATATTTCCTTCATAAATATTTCAATGATATTAATTTGTTTATAAGTAGATTTCACAGGTATAAAATGTGCATATTTGTGAATTTTATCAATCACTGCCATAATTGAGTCATTTTTCTTTTGAGTCCTAGGAAAATTTGTGATGAAGTCCAGTGAGATAATCTCCCACTTCCATTCTAGTATAGGTAGAGGCTTTAGAAGTATGGATGGATGTTGATGTTCAGCCTTTAGCTATTGACAATCTAAGCATTTAGATAGGTAGTCAATTGTTTCACTTTTCATGTTAGGCCAATAAAAAAAATTCCTTAAGGCTATTATCATTTTGGTATCCTAGATGACCAGAATATGGCTTTTTGTGTAATTCATCCAGAGTTGTTGACTTTAAATCAACAAAATTAGGTATGTACAATCTATTTTTGAACCTTAGAAGTCCATTTTTATCCAAACTCAGATCTGTTTTGTGCATTTTTTTTGTATTTTTTTGTAGTTTTGTTGTTGTTTTAATGTATTTTTCATCATTACATCTTCCATATTTTATTCTTTATTCGATATCATTTTCCTTTTTGCTAACACTTATCTCAAAAATTTCGTTAGTTCTTCGACTTAGGGAATTTGCAACTTTCTTTTCTTTGCCTTTGATGTGTCTTAATTCGAAATCAAATTCACTCAAGAAGGACAACCACCTCACTTGCCTTTCGTTGAGATCTGGTTGACTAAATAAGAATTTCACACCACTATTGTTGGTTAGATTTTTTTTTTCTCCCCATTAAATAATGTCGCCACATTTTTAGCACATGAATTACATCTACTAACTCCAAATCATGTGTGGTGTATTTCCATTCATGTTCTTTCAGTTTACATGATTCGTAATAGATGGCATGCCCCTCTTGAGTTAGGACACCTCCCAAACCTTCTTTGCATGCATCCACGCAAACTGTAAAGTCTTTGTAAGGGTCTGCTACCCTTAGAATAGGTGTTGTAGTTAATAGTCCCTTTAGCTTATTAAAGTTGTCCTAACACTTTTGTGACCAAGTAAACCTTATTCCCTTTTTTTGTAGAGATGTTATTGGACATGCGATCTTAGAAAATCCTTCGATAAATATGCGGTAGTAACTGGTAATTCCCATAAATGATTTGATGTCTGCTACATCCTTAGGGATGGGCCATTCCAGAATGGCTTTTATCTTCTCTAGATCAACTGCAATACCCTCTTCGGATATCATGTGTCCTAGGTACTGTATTCTTCTTTGGTAGAAGTCGCATTTGTCAAAATTTGCATACAACTTGTGTTTCCTTAAGTTCTGCAATACTATTTTTAGATGTTCTTCATGTCTTTCTTCCATTTTCAAGTAAACAAAAATATCATCGATAAATGCCAATACAAATTTATCCAAATATTGACTGAATATACTATTCATCAAACACATAAAGGTTGTTGGTGCATTAGTAAGAACAAATGGAATCACGACAAACTCATAGTGTCTGTATCGTGTTCTAAATGTTGTTTTATTTTTATCTTCATCCTTTATTCTGACTTGGTGATAACCATACCTTAAATCTAACTTAGAGAAAATCTTTTCTCCTCCCAGTTGGTCAAACAACTAGTTATTTTTGGGTAGAGGATACTTATTTTTAATTGTCATCTTGTTTAATTATTGATAATCAATGCATAACCTTAAGTTATCATCTTTCTTTTTAACAAAAAGAACCGATGCTTCCAAGGTGAGACACTTGGTCTGATATATTCTTTATCCAATAGTTCTTGTAGCTGAATTTTCATCTTTGATAATTCGGGTAAACTCATTCTATAAGGTGCCTTAGATATCGAGGAAGATCCAGGTAGTAGATCGATAAATAAATCTATCTCTCTTATTGGAGGAAGTTCTAGTATTTTGTCCACAAATACATCTCTAAACCCATGTAGGACTACAAAGTCTTCTAGACTGGGTTTATTTTCCTTTTCTAACAGATTAGTTACTTGAATAACATAAACTTGACAACCCTTATTCATACATTTCTTAAACTGCATGGCTGATATCTACCTAACTGAAACTAGTTTTTTGATCCCTTGTACTGTCCTAACTGTGTTGTTTTCGTCTCTGTAAGTAAGTGATTTTTCGTAACATTTCAAAATTACTTTATGTTTCTCTAACCAGTCCATTCCAATGATTATATCGTAAGATACCAAAGGTAAAACATTCAGATTTAACTTTATACTTTGGCCATCCATATTGAGTTCACATTCAGAAATGAGATCTGTTACTTTTCTCTTAGTCCCTGTTGCTAACTGTACTAACCAGGACTTAGCATGCTTTACTTTCTTGAGCTTGTTTAATTCAACTAAACCAGGAGTAACATAACTCAGACTAGCTCCTAGGTCAATTAAAATAGAAATGAGATTATCATGAATTTTACCTTCAACCTCCACGATAGTGGATTGATGGTCAACTTGTCTGTTGATGCAGGACCATCGTCAGCAAGTACACATGGCAGGAAAATTCGATGCCTGAGGACCAATCTGAAGTCTCAAATAATAGCCAACACTACAAATATTTTGAGGCTGATAGAAAAAAATAAAAGGAAAGATCACACGCGTAGACATAATGAGCATGCGTGACTTGGGAATTTAACCCTAGTCTCAATGTAATAAATTAGGTAGCAGTAAGTTCATTTATTTTGTATAAAGAGAGGTTTTGTATGCCCCAAATAAGGGTTACGATAGTTGTGATTAAGTAGGAATCTTAGAGAAGTGATTGTTGTTTGAATTTTACAGTAACCATTTTATTGATTTTGAATAAAGATAACAGAGGAAAATTGATCCAATGTGTGAAGATGTTGTTGTTTGTAATTTCCCTGTTATTGTGTTTGTTCTAGAATCCATGAATCTTGTTACAGGTGTTTATATCTTTGAAATTACTACATAAAATTTAAAACTCTTTTCCTCGTGAGCCGATGCAAGTTGCGCACATAGTCCGCAAGGAGTGCATCGACCAAGTCTATCTCAAATCGTAAGCTTGGGAGGAACAATGTAAGGTTTCTTTGAAGGAAGTGTAAAGCGACTACCGCAAGGTGTGCATAGTTGTCGTAAGAACCCAAATATTGTGTAAAGATCTTTTGCAAAGAGTGCACAGGTCTAGAATTTGACGAAGAGTTGAAGCGACTCCATAAATAAGTCAGAGGATGAGAACACAGGAACACCAGGAAGGCGAGAAATAATTCTTTTCAAGAATATTTGGATATGAGTTTGATGAATTTCCTGGAAAAGCAAGAAGTGCTTGGGAAATCAAAATAGGAGATCAAGCTTAGGAGGGACAACACTTTCCAAGAAGTGTGAACGAGATCCAAGAAATGGACTCGCAGGAAGGATAAAAGTTGAAGCCTTTGAATTTTTAAAAAATATTCTAAGTTAGAAGAAAGCGTAAGATCAGGGGAAGAGATTTGGACCATTCGATCATCGT
This sequence comes from Picea glauca, assembly GCA_000966675.3. Classification (NCBI taxonomy): domain Eukaryota; kingdom Viridiplantae; phylum Streptophyta; class Pinopsida; order Pinales; family Pinaceae; genus Picea; species Picea glauca. The sequence continues at coordinate 238,863 of JZKD02S1390390.1, forward strand.
CTAGACAATGAGGAGTGAGCAAAAAGGAAAATATCTCGGTCATTTGATCATAGTGCAAAGAAAGGATCTCAGAGGGGCTTAACAAGGAGAGCTAGCGCCTAAATATTCTGAAGCCTTAAAAGCATTAAGGAGAAGCCTGCGGGTTCGATAGAACCTATGCCTTAAGAAGAAGGGGGGGGGGTATTCATTTGATTGAAGGTTCTTGAGGGGATGAAGAGTCAGTCATACTCAGTTTCTTGATCGATCCTAGACCGAGAGGTCATGCATCCCTTAGGAGAGAAGTGGGGTCTGCACCAAGTGGTATCAGAGCTTATTTTCATTTGTAGATTTCAAGCGAAGGAGAAAAATAACTTGAAGGCTTACTCTCTGTTTGAGAGACAGTTAACATAATGCCACCGAGGAGATGAGGGGAGCCACCTTTAGCTAATCATGTTGTAGAAATAGATATGCGATAACTTTGTGCAAAGTTGGAAGCGATAGAAGCAATGTAGAGAAGAGACCTTGATGATGGAGACATCAGCGATGCATAGAGAAAATATGTAGAAGCTGAAGAAGCTGCAGGAGAACACATTTTCAAAGAACGATTGCTAAGAGTAGTTGTTATATTGGTAGCTAGAGCCAATATAGAGGTCCCAATGTATGAAGGCAATTTGGATGTTGAAGAGTTGTTGGATTGAATAAGGTCCATGGACATATATTTTAGTTATGAATATGTCGATGGGGAGAAAAGGGTGACACATGCCATCACCAAGCTTAAAGGACATGAAACATTGTGGTGGGATGAACTATAGGTTGAGAGGAGAAGTAGAGGCAAATAGAAGATAAATAATTGGGACAGAATGGTAGCCAAGCTGAAGGCTAAATTCATGCCCAAAGATGATCAAATCAATCTGTTAAGGAAGCTACAGAACCTGAGATAGAAGGGTATGAAAGTTAAAGAATACACAGAGGATTTCTACAAGATGATCCTCGGAGCTAGACAGAGAGAGAGGGATGAAGAAAACATTGTCAGTTGTATAAATTGCCTGAGGTATGAAATCCAGGATGAGCTCAGCATGATGTCGGTAAGGAAAGTGGAGGATGCTTATCATTTCACATAGAAGGAAGAAGAGAAGTTGGCCAGAAAACAAAGCCAATGAGGTAGAGAAAAAATCTTAGCCCCAAACAAAGGCAAGGGATTTGCCCATGACAAAGTGCATAATTCTAAGGATGAGGTTAAAACTCCACACAATCACTGAGAAAGAGGAGTAATTTCTCGAAGAAGAAATGGTGGTGGAAGAAAATCTTCTAGAGGAAGAGGCAGAGGAGGAATAAGGTGCTATGCCTATGGAAAGACAAGGCACATGTCTTGGGAATGCCCCAAGAAAAAGAAAGAAGGAGGAGAAGATCAAATTTCAAAAGAACAAAGAGGGAATGTTGAAGCAGAAGGAGCAGAGGATGGAACATACCTGATGATGAGAAAGGTTCTCTTAAAGACAAAGGTAGAAGTTAAAAGGCTAGTATAGAGGAACAATCTATTCAGGACAACTTGCAAGACTAAAGACTGAGTATGTAAGGTGATCATTGGCAGTGGGAGCACTGATAACTTAGTATCCATGGAGATGGTGGAGAAATTGGAGATGGAGACAATTTCACACCCAGAGCCATATAAAGTCTCATGGTTGCAGAAAGGACACCATGTAATGGTTACTAAACAATGTTTGGTTGAATTTAAGATAGGAGGATATAGAGATGAAATTATGTGTGATGTAATTCCCATGGATGTATGCCATATTTTGTTGGGAAGACCAGGACAATTTGACAGGAATGTCATTCATGATGGGAGGAAGAATACATACACATTGGAGAAGAATGGTAGGACACACATATGGCTACCAATAGAGGAGAAGAAAGTGAAAGGGGAAGCCAATATAATAATGCTTCTCATGAGCAGGAAGGAAATCCTAAAAGAATTCAAGAAAGAACACGAGATGCAGTTTGTTGTGGTGAGGAAACCCAGAGTTATCCTTACTAGTACTTCGATAGATTATTTTCCTGAAGAAGTTCAGGATTTTTTAGATAATTTCTCTAACATAGTGGTGGATTAGATTCCTAACTCGTTGCCACCCATCATAAGTATCAACTATCATATCGATTTGATACCAGGAGAAATTATACCAAACAAAGAAGCGTAGAGACTGACAACTCGAGAGAATGAGGAGATAAAGAACCAAGTCCAGGAATTGTTAGACAAGGGTTTGGGTAGAGAGAGATTGAGTCCATGCACAGTACCAACTATGTTGATTCCAAAGAAATATGGAGTATGGAGAATGTGTATAGACTCGAGAGCCATCAACAATATCACTATCATGTATATATTCCCTTTGCCAAGAATAGATGATTTGATGGACTGTTAAGTAGAGAAAATTTATTTTCTAAGATAGATTTGAAAAGTGGATATCACCATATCAGAATGAGGGAAGGTGATGAGTGGAAGACAACCTTTAATACAAATGAAGGTTTGTATTAGTGGATTTTTATGCAATTTGGATTAACTAATTCCCCAAGTACTTTTATGAGGTTAATGAGTGAAATACTAAAATATTTCATTGGCAAGTTCGTGGTTGTGTATTTAGATGATAAATTGATATTTAACAAGACTAAGGAGGAGCATTTGAGGCACCTAACACTAATGATGAGGAGGCTACAATAGGAGAAGTTGTTTATAAACATGAAGAAGTCCTCTTTTATGAAGACATAACTCATTTACATGTTTTTTGTGATCTCTTTAAATGAACTAAAGATGGATCTAGAGAAGGTGAAAGCAATAAAAGAATGGCCATCACCCAGGAGAATGTTTCAGGTAAGAAGCTTCCATGGATTAACAAATTTTTATAGGATGTTCATCAGAGATTTCAGTGGAATTTTTGCACCAACGATGGATACAATGAAGAAAAGGCACAAGTATTTTAAATGGACAGAGGAGGTCGAGAAGACCTTCAATACACTGAAGGAGAAAATAAAAGAACGAACAATTATGGTCTTGCCAAAATTTTATAAGACATTTCAGGTGAGATGTGATGCAAGTGGCATTGCAATTGGAGGAGTTTTGAGCCAGGAAAATTGACCTGTTGCTTGCTTCAATGAGAAGTTGAATGAGACTAAGAGAAAATATTGCACATATGACAAGGAGTTTTATGCCATAATACAAGACCTAAAGAAATGGAGACATTACCTTGTCCCACAAGAATTTTTCTTGTATAGCGATAACCAAGCTTTATAATTCATAACCAGATAGGAAAAATTGAATCAGAGGCATGCAAAGTGGATTGATTTTATGAAAATTTTTACTTTTGTCATAAAACATATTGTTGGGAATGATAACAAAGTTGTTGATGCATTGAGCAGGAGATATCTAATTCTGCAGGAAATTCAGGTAAAGACCTTAGGGTTTGAACACCTTGAGGAAATGTACAATGATGATCCAGATTTCAAGGAAGCATATGAAGCATTTGTGAATCCTGTGATCAAATATAGAAGCCAGTGGAAAAAGTATATGATTCAAGAGGGATTGTTGTTCAAGGGCAATCAATTGTGCATACCAAAATGCTCAATGAGGGATAACGTTTTGAAGGAAAAACATAGTGGAGGATTGGCTGGACATTTCAACCATGATAAGACATTTGTACAGTTGAGAAGTTCATACTATTGGCCAGGTATTATAACAGATGTGATAAAATTTGTGAATAGATGTAGAATCTACCAACATGCAAAAGGTAAAAGACAGACACTGGATTGTACCAACCATTACCCATACCAGAGAGTCCTTGGGATGCAATAAGCATGGATTTTGTGTTGGGAATGCCAAGAACGCAAAGAGGATGTGATTCAATGTTTGTGGTGCTAGATAGATTTTCAAAGATGCCACACTTTATCCCATGCCAGAATACTAGTGATGCAACACATGTTGCAAATATGTTCTTTAAGGAAGTTGTGAGATTTCGCAGCCTACCCATAAGCATTGTCTCGGACAGAGACACAAAATTTGTTGGTCATTTTTGGAAAACACTATGAAAGAAGTTAGGGACAGATTTTTCCTTCAACTCAGCTTATCACCCTCAGACAGATGGACAGACTGAGGTGGTAAACAAAATTTTGGGAAAATTATTGAGGAGTCTGGTCACCAAGCACCATAATCAGTGGGATCAGATTCTTCCACAAGCAGCATTTTCATTTAATGACTCAACAAACAAGAGCACTAGGAAGAGACCATTCCAAATATTGTATGGAATGCAACCCAGGGGAGTATATGAGTTGAGAGACTTGGAAGATAGTGAGATCAGGAGCACTGGAGCAGAAGATTTTGCTGCAGAAATGTAGAAGTTCGATAGCCAAATCAGAGGGCAGTTGCAAAATTCTAGCCAAGAGTACAAACACAAATCTGATCACATCGCAAAGAACTTCAATTTGAAATAGGATATCAGGTTCTAGTACATCTCAAGAAGGAGAGTTTCCCTAGGGGGACATATAACAAACTAAAGATGAATAAGATAGGGCCATGTAATACCTTGAGGAAGTTTTATGCAAACACCTATGAGATCGAGCTACAAGATGATTTGGGCATATCACCCATATTCAAAATCTCAGGTATGTATCCTTACAAGAAGGATGACACAGAAGGATCAACAGATCAAGAGAAGATTTAGTGGGAGAAACAAATGCCTATAGAAGAAAAATCATAGATGGAAAAGATCATTGATCAAAGGATTGGTAAGAATACCCAAAGGAAGACCTATTTTAAGTATCTGTTCAAGTGAAGGGACATACAATAGAATATTCCAGTTGGGAGAGTGAATATGATATTCAGAAGCATGGAAAGTTGATGCATGAGCTCATCGATAAGATTCCATTAATTTTTTCCCAGGGGAGTATGATGCACGAGCATCATCAGCAATTACATGTGGCAAGACAACTCAATGCTTGAGGACCAATCCAGAGTCTTGAATAATAGCCATCACTACAAATGTTTTGAAGTTGATAGAAAAAATAAAAGGAAATATCATGCACGTAGATAGAATGAGCACGCATGACCTAGGAATTTAACCCTAGTCTCGATGTAACCACAATTAGGTAGAAATTAGTTTGTTTATTTTGTATAAAGAGAGGTTTTGTATGCTCTAAAGAAGGGTTACGATAGGTGTGAGGAAGTAGGAATCTTAGAGCAGTGATTGTTGTTTGAATTTTACTGTAACCATTTTCTTGATTTCGAATGAAGATAACAGAGGAAAATTGATCCAATGTGTGAAGTTGTTGTTGTTTGTAATTTCCCTGTTATTGTGTTTGTTCCAGAATCCATGAATCTTGTTACAGGTGTGTATATATTTGAAATTCCTGCACAAAATTTAAATCACTTTTCCTCATGAGTCGGTGCAAGGTGTGCACATAGTCCACAAGGAGTGCGTTGACCGAGTCTGTCTCGACTCCTAAGCTCAGAAGGAATAGCATAAGTTTTCTTTACAATAAGTGTAAAGAGACTATCTCAAGGTGTGCAAAATCATCACAAGAACTCATTTCTTATGTAAAGATCTTTTTCAAAGAGTGCACAAGTCTAGAATTCGACGAAGAGTCAAAGTGACTCCATAAAGAAGTTGGAGGAAAATAACACAGGAACGCTAGGAAGGCGAGAACGAATTATTTTCAAGAATATTTGGATCTAAGTTTGATGAATTTCATGGAAAATCAAGAAGTGCTTGGGAGATCAAGCTCAGGAGGCATAGCACTTTCCAACAAGTGCGAACGAGATCCAAGAAATAGACTTGCAGTAAGGATAAAGGTCGAAGCCTTTAAATCTTTCAAAAATATTCTAAGTTAGAAGAAACCTTAAGATCAAGGGAAAAGATCTGGACCGTCTGATCAACATCCGAACAACGAGGAGTGAGCACAAAGGAAAATATCTTAGTCATTCGATCAGAGAATAAATAAAGGATCTCAGTCGTTCGATCTATGCTCAGAAGGATTGTAGTCCTCCGATCAAGGTAAAGTGCACTAACGATAAACATTTGAAAGTGTACAGGAGAATCTGACTTACGAAGTTTCAAAATCATTTGAACCATCCATCGTCAAGGAGGAAACGTGGTGAGAGATGAACATTTCGCTGACTCGTGACTCATAGAAATCAAAATCCAGATTTATAAGAACTCGCGAATTGCAAAATAATGATTTGATCACAACCATTGATCGAAAGAGAAATATGGACCATTGATTGTCCAGGGAGATATCGAGAGTTCATATATCATGAGAAGGGAGGTGAGCGATCCTCCAACTTCACAAAATGTGAAGTCCCAATTCGGGAAGAGTTGACCTGAGCCATCAGATCACATAGCGTTGTGAGTTTTTGATCTAGTGCACATAAATTTCAGGATATAGGGGATCAGAGGAGAGAAGTGATCAGTCTTCCAACCTTGAAAAACGCAAAGTCTCGATAAGTGAAAAGGAGATAAGAACCATTGGATTGTGGGGATTGTGGACCGTTGATCTGATAAGAAGAACTCGCAAGTTTGGGTTTCAGAAGGACGAGCAACTGAACTTCACGAAATGCAAAATCGCAAAGTGCTTTAAAGATCATCCCACAGTCATAGTGAAGGGTCACATTGGTGAAGGAGAATAGAGGGGATAACACACACTAGGCTCCTATCAGGGTTTCAAAAGGCAGGAGAGTTGTGGTGGCTCACATGAAAAGGCTCGATATGAAAAGTCGCGATGTGCCTTTCTCTTAGGAGACTAGTCACAACCTTGGTCATGTAGAAGGAGGGGCTTAACTAGGAGAGATAGTGCCTAAATATGTTGAAGCCTTAAAAGCGTTAAG
>JZKD02S1390390.1:251665-278854 GCA_000966675.3 Picea glauca
TATGGCCAAAAATTTGATTTCTGTAAGCAAAATGGAAGATGCAGGGGTAAAAACAATTTTTGAAAAGGGAACTTGTAGGATGGTTCGAGGAGCAATGGTGTTGATGAAGGGAGTTGAGTTTGGAACTATGTATAAGCTTCTAGGAAGCACTATTAGTCATGGGTGTAATAGTTCCATTGTTCCTGATATTGGAGTTGAAGAAGAAAGAACTCTTATAGTCTCTGGAGAAAAGGTTATGTTGTGGCATCAAAGACTGGGGCATATCGAAGAGAAGGGTCTTCGACTACTACATGGTAAAGGTATGGTTTAAGGTATGTCTAACTGCTCTCTGGATTTTGATTTCTGTGAACATTGTCTATATGGGAAGCAGAATTGGGTAAGATTCCCCTCTAGTGCAACGAGGGCAGAAGGAATTTTACAACTAGTTCACAGTGATGTTTTTGGACCTGTGTCGATCCCATCATTGGGAAAATATGTGTACTATGTCTCATTTATAGATGAATTCTCGAGGAAAACTTGGATATACTTCCTCAGGAAGAAATCTGAAGTCTTTGACAGGTTGAAAGAGTTTAAGGCTCTTGTTGAGAATCAAACAGAGAAAAGAATTAAGATGCTGAGAAAAGATAATGGCGGAGAGTTCTGCGGGAATGAATTTGAAGAATTCTATAAGAAGTGTGGTATAGCAAGGAAGAATACTACTCCATATACACCTCAGCAGAATGGAGTTGCAGAAAGGATGAATAGGACACTGATGGAAAAAGCAAGGTGCATGCTCAGTGGTGTTGGGTTAAAGCAAGAATTCTAGGCAGAGGAAGTGGGTACTGCATGTTATCTGGTTAGTAGATCACCCTCATCAGCATTGGGTGACAAGAATCAGAAGAAGAAGGTCCTCATACTCCAATATTGAGGAGATCAGATCGAGAAAGAAGGATACCGGAAAGGTATAGCCCATCTGATTTTCATTCAAATTTTGCTTTGTCTATTACTAATGATGATCCTAGAACTGTCAGGGAGGTAGTGGATTGAGAGGATGGAAATCTCTGGAAAAGGGCCATGGAAGAAGAAATGGCATCTTTGGACAAGAATGAGGGTTGGGATCTAGTGGAGTTTCCAACTGGAAGAAATCCCATTGGGAGCAAATGGGTATTTAAAAAGAAGTTGAATGTAGAAGGAAAAGTGGAGAGATACAAAGCTTGGTTAGTAGGAAAGGGTTATTCCCAGGTTGAGGGAATTGATTTTGGTGAGATTTTTTCTCTTGTTTCCAAGTTAACCTCTATAATATTTATGTTATGTGTTACTTCTACATTTGATTTTGAAATAGAATAGATGGATGTGAAGACAACATTCCTGCATGGGGATCTAGAAGAGGAAATCTTTATGAAGCAACCAGAAGGTTATGCTATGAAAGGAAAGAAAGAGCTGGTATGCAAGCTGAAAAAGTCCTTGTATGGTTTAAAACAATCACCAAGGATGTGGTATCAAAAATTTGATACTTATATGATGGGAATTGGCTTCACAAGAAGCAAAGAGGATCACTGTGTGTGTTCTAAATTAATAGGTGATCATTTGATTTATTTAGTCTTGTATGTGGATGACATGTTGTTGATAGGAAACAACAAGGATATTATCCAGGATGTGAAAAATCAATTTTCCTCTAAATTCGACATGAAGGATCTTGCTGATTCAAATTTCATTTTGGGCATGGAAATTAAAAGAGATTGAAAAAAGAGGAAACTCTGGTTAAATCAGAGAAAATATGTCGAGACAATATTGGAGAGGTTTAATATGTAGGAATGTAAACCAGTCAAGGTTCTTATTCCTATTGGTGTAAAGTTATCTGCGGATCAGTGTCCCAAGACACATGAAGAAGAGGAGGACATGTCTCATGTTCCATATGCAAGTGAAGTTGGCAGGTTAATGTATGCAATGGTTTGTACTAGACCGGACATTGCACATGCAGTGGGAGTTTTGAGCAGGTATATGTCAAAACTAGGGAAGGAGCATTGGACAACAATAAAAAGGGTTTTCAGGTATTTGCATGGCATTGCTAGCTATGGATTGTGCTACGAAGGAAGATCGGGATTGGACATAGTGGTCGATATACGTGGCTTTGTGGATGCAGACTGGGCTGGAGATTTGGATCATAGAAGATATACAAGCAGGTATGTGTTTAACCTGTTTGGAGGAGCAATAAGTTGGCTGAGCAAAAGACAGGTTGTAGTGGCACTTTCAACTACAGAATCTGAATACATGGTAGCCACTCATGAAATTAAGGAAGTAGTATGGTTGCAAAGATTGTTTTCAGGTATTGGGTTGGTAGAACAAGCTGTAAGGATAGAGTGTGACAGTCAGTGTCCAATTTTTCTGGCAAAGAACCCTTCTTATCATTCAAATACAAAGCACATTGATGTTCAATATCACTTTGTGAGAGACATGATTGAAGAAACGAATGTATCATTGATGAAGGTGGACACTATGAAGAATGTTGCAGACTCATTAACAAAATCTGTGAGCACTGAGAAGTTCTCTTGGTGTAGAGGATCCATGGGCATTGTTGCCCTAGATTTTTGACTATGTAACCCTGTAACCCCCTGTGTGCAAAGAAAACAACAAGTGGGAGAATTTTGGGTATGTGTTATATTCTTTGCACGAGTAGTAGCTTCTAAACGTATGCCTCAGGAAACGTGACACCTACCTCGGGAAATATGTCATGTATTTAGGTGGTTTTTTCGGCACATGGTTTTTGCCAATGGATTTCTATTTTTGGTTAAGGAATTAGGGTTTTGGACTAATCCAGGTCATTAGGTTAGGGTTTTGGATGTCGCTGGATCCTAAATGTATATTGTATTGTAAACAATGTAACACGATGTATGAATATAATATATGTTGGTTTTCCCGGTTTGGGTTTCCAGGGGAAAAATCTCTGTGTAATGTTTGCATTTGCCATTGTATCTTTTCTATTCTTTTCTAAATATCTATTTATAGTAGACATTGTACAAGGTTAGAATTTACACAACATGCCTCTCTTGCTGTACGGACATGCCTAATGTATTCCCAAGAATTCTTGCATGCACTAACGCATGTCAATATGCACCAAGCATTCAGTATCATCGTTCCAACTAATGCACATGAATTCTATCTTTACTATATGCATCATGAATCTCTTATAGTATATAGTCCAACACATATATATTTTATCTTCTTGTGCTCCATGTAATTGTGCTTGAATCCTTCTATATTCATGCATCCTTGTACACTATCAATTATTCTCATATGTGCACTATCATTCCTTGATCTGAACATTTTGTTAGGATATTTAGACACTTAGGAGTTAGTTAAGATCTACTTGGTCTAATATATCATTAGGTAAAAGTGTGTTTCTTAGTGTGTTTCTTTAGTATGCATTAGTATGCATTTGTAGTTAGAAAATCTGACTGTCACGATATGTTCCCGACACAGAGTGATCTGATGGTTCATACTCTCTTCGATTTTAACAACCATTGATTCGTGGCTTAACACCCGACTAGTCCATGATATCTATTTAAAGAGCATGAAGGGTCATTTTTTCGATGATTGATTGTGAGAAACTCTCTTGTAAAATCTCTCTGTAATCTTTTTCTTTTCATTAATAAACTGCTCGAAGTGGTCGCGTTGGCTTGGACCGTGGATGTTTCCCTGTAGAGGTTTTACCACATGAAAATATCAGTGTCTTGATCTTTGATCTGGTTATGTGAGTGTCTAGTGAAGGTGTTCTTCCTCTGTTGGAATACTTGTGCTGTCGAACATGGTATCAGAGCCCGTTTGAAGACCCGTTCCTATTGTAGATCGAGATCGTGAAGTCGAGTTGCCTCATCTCCATTTTATATCACTTCTGTACATTTCTGGGTTGAGAGGACTGTTCAATTCCATATGGAGCACTTGTTTCATTCATGAACACTTTTTGTTTCACTCGAAAAGGTTTCTGTTTGCCCAATATGCGACCATTACAGTCAGATCTAGAGGTATAAAGCCTGAATACACGTTTTTTTAATTTCTTCAAACTTTTATTTTGATTTTATTTTGGTTTGTATTTTTTATTTCCAGTTTGCTACTCTTTTAGATCTGTGTATTCTCTTTTCCCCGCACCCTTTTCGATCTCGGAAAATCAGAAACAGATAGGGAAAGGTGCATCTTCCGGGTAAGCTAACCGAGATCTAACCCTTGTTGTCATCTAAAAGCGAATTTTTTTTTCTTGTGTGAAAAGAGTTGTTTTTTAGCATGCTCTCCAAGACCGTCTTCAACAACAACAACAACAACAATCCTCCTTCTGAACATTACAATATTTTTTTCTAGACCATTTGGTTAAAACTTGCCTTATTAAGTAAGAGGTCTTGAGTTTAAGTCTCTCTTTTGTTACTTTTTTTGAAAAAGTTCATGCTAAAAGTTGTAAAATGCATTTCACTTCAAGTAAAAAAGTGAATCACTATAAGTAGCTTTATATTTTATTTTAGAGTTATTTATTTTGCATGCAACTTTTATGCCTTTGTTTAAAAAGGGCATAACTCTCACATCAGAAGTCTGTTTTCAGTGCTGTTTTTTTTTTAAACCGCATAACTTTTCGAGATCTTTCCATCCAGATCATTAGTTTTAGTTTTTAAATGTGCATTATCTACATATTTAATATGGATTCTACAAGTAATGTCTTCCTTACCAGCAACAACTACTTCCAATGTAAATCCCATATGGAAAATTTATTAAGAAGTAAAGGCCTGTACCAGATTACCTTGGTAAAGGAAACAACACCCACTGATGATGCTAAGAAATCTAAATGGGATAATAGGAATGACGAATCACGTGGACTAATCATAATTTCCATCTCTCCTGATTTAAGGTACCACCTTCAAGGAATTGATGACCCCGAAGAAGCTTGGAACACGATTGAATCTGTGTTTGGTAAACTCAATATTATTCGAGCACAACATTTAGAAAATCAAATACTGACCTTGAGTCCAAGTGATTTTTCTTTCCTTGGAGACTATCTATCTAAGTTTAAAACACTCAAAACACTACACAGGGAATCCAAATGCAACACATTGTTCCATATACACCACAATAAAATGGTGTTGCTGAGAGAAAGAACCACACAGTAAAAGAAATGGCTAATTGTATGATCCAATCTAAGGGATTAAGTCGAAAGTATTGGGCAAAAGACATCAATTGTGAAAATTACATAGTAAATAGCACTCCCACAAAGGCCCTTAAAAATATAACACCTAAAGAAGCTTGGACTAAAATTAAACCAGATGTAACTCACTTTCGTGTATTTGGCAGTATAGCATGGGCTCACATTCCTGATGAGAAAAGGAAAGCATTGCAGACTAAAAGTGACAAGTGTATATTTGTTGGTTATTCTGAAGATGTCAAAGGTTACAAACTTCCTCAATCACATTGTAATGAAGTTATTCTTAGAAGAGATGTTAAATTTGATGAAAATATCTTGGCCTGCGAGCCATCTTCGACGATTGTGCCTTCTTTGGCCTGCGAGTCATCTTCGACATTTGTGCCTTCTTATGATCTGGTTTCTTCCTCAGATGATGAAAGTGAGGATGAAAATCCACCTCCACCTTCTCACCCTCCTCCAAATGAGTCCTTTGAACTTGAACCAGCACCAGCTCCACCGCTTCCAAGATGGGTTTGTTCAACATGAGAAGCAGTTGGTGATCTTGTTGGTGATCCTTCAAATCAGCGTCAGACACGTTCATAGTTCCAACGAGTCTGTTCTCTTTTGGCTCAAGTTTCAGAAACTCATGATCTAGAGACATTTTCAGAAGCTTCAGGTCATCCAAATTGGGATACAACAATGAATGAAGAGTATCCTTCTTTAATGGAAAACGATACTTGGGATCTTGTACCTCTTCCAAAAGGAAGAAAACTTGTTAGATGCAAATGGGTCTACAGAACTAAGTATGCATCAGATAAAAGTGTTTAAAGACACAAGGCTCGGTTAGTTTCCAAAGGATTTTCCCAAGTTGAAGGAATTGACTATAATGAAACCTTTGCCCCTGTTGAAAAAATGAATTCAATCTGCCTTGTTCTTGCCCTTGCTGCCTCACATAAATGGGAGGTCTATCAGATGGATGTTAAATCCGTCTTCTTGCACGAAGATTTGCAAGAAGAAATATACATGGAACAACCTCATGGCTATGTCCAGAATGACTCTAGCCTTGTTTTTTTCCTCAAAAAATTTCTTTATGGTCTCAAGCAAGCTCCCCGAGCTTGGTATGCCAAAATGGATAGCTTTATTATTGCCACTGGATTCTCTAGATGTGATTCTGATCCTAATGTCTATACCAAGAAAGTATGAAGCCATCTCATAATCCTTGTCCTTTATGTTGATGACCTTATCATTACTGGTAGTGACTCAAAACTTTTAAACCACGTGAAACCCAACCTAAAGAATAAATTTGAAATGAGAGACTTAGGTTTTTTTCACTATTTCCTTGGCCTCCATGTTTTGCAAACTAATGAAGGAATTTTTCTTTCCCAATCTAAGTATGCTTGTGACCTTCTTCGTCACATTCAAATGGACAATTGTAAACCAATCCCTTCTCCCTTTCAGTCTGGAGTAAAGCTTTCTGCCACCTGTACTTCTCTTGAAGTTGATGCCACCCTGTACCATCAGTTAGTTGGTAGCCTCTTATACTTAACTCATACCCATCCCGATATTTCCTTTGTTGTTGGTCTTATTGCCCGATATATGCAAACACCCCATGAAATCCATTGGAAAGTAGCTAAAAGGATACTTCACTATGTTCATGGTACAATGCAATTCGGGATACATTACAGTTCAGGGGGGACTCTTTTATTGGTTGGTTTCACTGATTCAGATTGGGTCGGCGACCCTGATGATCAAAAATCTACTGCAGGTTATGTTTTCAGCCTTGGTTCAGGACCTGTCACTTGGGCCTGTAAGAAACAATACGCTATTGTACTTTCTTCAGCAGAAGAAGAATACCGAGCAATGGTAAATGCAAGTAAGGAAGCCCTGTGGCTCCGACAGATCCTTTCAGAGTTTGGATTTCAGCACTAGCATCTGACTAGCCTTTGGTGTGACAATTAGAGTGCCATCAAGCTTTCCAAAGACCCAGTTCAACATCAGTGTAGCAAGCACATCAAGCTACACATGCACTTCATCATAAAGCTAATTCATGATCAAGTTATTGAAGTTCTCTTTTTCCCTACAAAATATCAAGTTGTAGACATTTTCACAAAGTCTCTTACAGAAGCGAAGTTTTCCAAACTTCTATCTATGTTAGGAGTTCAGGAAGTTGTAATTAAGGGGGAATAGGCTCTAATGCCTCCTTCCTTCTCCTATTGTGTCACTATCATAAATCCTTCAATCTCATCCCAAGTTGTTCTTAAGGGGGGATGTTAGAATATTTAGACACTTAGGAGTTAGTTAAGAGCTACTTGGTCTAATATGTCGTTAGGTAAAAGTGTGTTTCTTAGTGTGTTTATGTAGTATGCATTAGTATGCATTTGTAGTTAGGAAATCCCACGATCACGATATGTTCTCGACATAAAGTGATCCAACGGTTCATACTCTCCTTGATCTTAATGACCATTGATCCGTGGCTTAACACCAGATTGGTCCATGATCTCTATTTAAAGAGCATGGAGGGTCATTTGCCGATGATCGATTGTGAGAAACTCTCTTTTAAGATCTCTCTGTAATATTTTTCTTTGCATTAATAAACTTCTCCAAGTGGTCACGTTGGTTGGGGCCGTGGATGTTTCCCCGTAGGGGTTTTACCACATGAAAAAATTGGTGTGTTGATCTTTGATCTGGTTATGTGAGTGGTTACTAAAGGTGTTCATCCTCTGTTGGAATACCTGTGTTGTCGAACACATTTTCTAGCCAGGTCCCAATCAATGGTTTTTCTATGTTTCCATACAATATGCCTTATTTCCCACTACCTCCGCTTAGACAATCATGTTCCAACCTTACCTTGCTGGAACATTCTAGCACATTTGAATGATGTACTTTATATCATTCCATCACCTTGATACTATATTAAAAACCATCATTATGGCACCCATTGCCATTATCTCTAGTTTTCCACTTGATTTCTCAATTTTAAGATACTTCTCCTCAAAACATTTAGTAATTCACTGCAAAAACCTTGCTTGTTCACTCAAGACCAAACTTCTCTGAATTAAATGTTGTATTCCTCTATTGACACTTTTGAGTGAATGGGCCTTCACTATTCTATCCCTTAAATCCTTTTCACTTGTACCCCTCTTCCACTACGCACTATGATAATAAAATGTGGATTTCTTTCTATGAATACTTCATACATAGTTTCCAATTCATAACTAGCAAGCCTTATAAGTACTCATAGACTAGTCACTAGAGATGATTTACCCATATCTATGACTCAACCATTATCTCATGCGATCTTTGTTCTCTTTTGTAGCAAGATTTGCATAGTTCACTAAATTTTTACCTTCAATACTATGGAGTCCTCCTTAAGTTCATGTGCATGATAATGACATCCTTCACCTGTTGGATTCATTTCATAGGTGAGAATCCTTATCAATCTATCCTTTTAATTTATTTAGACTATGTAGAAGCTAAATAATAACTTATATTTTCTCTTCCTGATTTCGTTATCAACTTTTGAATACCTATTCTATAGATTTGCACTCCCTTTGAAGCTATTTTTTATCATAGTCCACTCCACAAGATCTTCCCACTTCCATCTCCAATGGATCCTATAATTGATAACTACTTTGTCGCTCAAATTAACTATCAAGTTTATGACTTGTGTCATTTGCAATATCAATATATTCCCCTTCCTCCTATTGTAACTTGTCTTTATTCAAGAGTAGACAACCTACATCATTGGTAATTTTTGTTTATAAATATTCCAATAGATCTTCATATATGCCTAACTTCGTACTATGATTTTTCAAAATATTAAGTTCCTTGCACATTTTAGGTCCTTTTGGATAACTATGTGTCAACATTTTATTATATTTGAGCCATATTTTTAGCACTGGAAAAACAATGCCTGAAACATCCAAGGATTTTATGGATCTAGATAAATATTTATCAGAAACATTTGTATGGAAGATGAAAATCCAAAGTATTGGAAAATCATCTCAATAGTTTTTTGACATAACATTATCTGCTTGTGTTCCCCTGCTCATCACCAATACTCTGTTATTTAAAATTTAGCCTCTTTCCCTTACTAGGTCATTGCACTTCAAAATGTGCCTATATACATCTACATAGGAACTATCATGAGAATATGCACTTTTTCTTACCTGATACTAACTTATTTTTTGTACCTCTATAATTTGGAAATGTTTTCCCAAAACTTGACATTGTTTGGAAACATTCACATTGAACAATTGCATGGTTCACATAGTTTATTTTCCCCTTTTCCTGTAGATTTATAACATCACCAATTTTTTCTTAAGATAACCTAAACCTCCTATCACATTCTCCTATGTATTACGTTTTGAATTGATATACTCGTGCCTTATTCTGATTTTTTAGTTGAAAAGTTTTCCCTGTAGAAGTTCTCTCGTACCTTATATAGAATCTATACTATTTCAATTGTAACTTTCTAATATGATCTTTGTTTTTCGCTAAGAATGTCTCATTGGAAATATCCTTCTGTTCCTATTTCCGATGTATCGACTCTATAAGGCACATTTTATATCAATGTATCAACGTTGGGATGTCATTTCCCCACCAACATATCTGCGCCAAAATCTCATTCTTTGTTGATAAGAATACATATTTATCACCAATAGTAATCCATCCTTATCACTGACAAGAATACATCTTTATCACCAATAGTAATCCATCTTTAACATCAATGTTATCACATATTCTTGTTGGCATTCCAACGAAGAAACCCCATCTTCTTACCAATGTTTTGGTGAATAAAAGCGATCTTTTCCACCGATGAAATACCATATTTTCACCAATGTTTCGATGAAGAAAAAAATTCTTTGTCATCAATGAAATCACATATTTTCATTGCATTTCAATGAAGAAAAAAAATCATTGTCATCGATGAAATCACATCTTTTTTCCAATGAATTTCTTCCTTGTCAGTTGGTCGAAAAGATCTTTTCTTGCCGATGTATTGGAAAAATATTTACATTATTTATTGATACACAAGTGTTGTATCATTGAATAAGGGATATATTCATAATTAGTTAATTTTTAAATTTTGTAAACTCACAATTGTCGCAGTTGTTGTACAAAGCAACTGACTCACCCTTTAAGCCAAATTCAACCCTCCCAAGCTGCGTTCAACCACTAAATCAACAAATTTGACCTATGCAACAAGAAATCAACACAAAAATGAATTTGTAGGGGTTTTGACCCCAATTTTCTTAGTTGGATGAACTCACATTTCACCCAAAAACAACAAGTAACAACCAACAACTCACAAATTTATGACATCATTGGATAAGTATATACTTTTTGGAAAATGTGTAATTCAATCTTGCTTGATAAGAAAAGAAAATTCGAATATATTTTTGAGGCATATTTTCATATTGGTTTGAAGGAGTAAGAGGAGGGTTGAGTACTAGAAAAAGAGAAACAGCCATGATATTCTTAAGGCGAACCATTGTTGGGATGATTTTTATGATGAAAATGAGGATGTAGGCCTATAATGAGGGTTTTATTCATGTAAGAAACATTTACTATTGAGGAAATGGATCAATATCCTTCACAATTCTACTACAAGAAATCCTAAAATATATGAGAGTTCTTGGACTGCCTAGTTGTGATAATCCTATCCAAATGAGTGCACTAGAGCCCTAGAGGGAAGTGGGAAGTCACGAGGGACTGTGTGGTAGATAAGGGGGATACCATTCCTTGATTTTGCAGGCTGAGGGGAAGATATTTGGTGGATTGGAGCTACTATTGGAGTAGAACATAGATTTTGGGTTGTTGATTGTGGAGAGTGGAAAGCTAAGAGGGACATACCGCCTTTTGTACTCATAGCCTCAACTTAGGGGTGTTGTGTTGTTGAGATAATGGAACAATATATCCTAGGGCTAGGAGGAACATCCTTAGTACACAACTAGTTGGTTAAGGGATTCAAGATAACTTTTATGTTCTATTTTCATGATTATTTCCACTATGTATAAATGTTAATTTGAATTTTTCTGCTTTGTTGAAAAATTGAGAGAAACCGTGTGGGATTATGACCAATGGTTCAATATTTTTTTATATAGTTTGACTTTCCATATCCAATAGGTGCATCGTAGAGAATGGTTCATTACAGGTTTTCTTCCCAATATCTTAGTCTCGATTACCTAGGAGTAGGTGATTACTCAAGTAGAAGTGGTGGAAATTATGATGCGCCTGGAGGCTACACCAGGAGGAGGAGAAACATTGATGTTTTTTGTGCAGGTGGAGTCACAACTCACCAACCTGATGATGCAATTGCAATATATTGAAAAGCCAAGGGTTTTTTGTGATCACATATGGTGTACAACACACCGATTATAGGATCACCATAGGGATGACTATCCTATGTTGGGTAATTATATGGAAATAGGAATTGGGGACATATACCACCCCGATGCCAAAAACTAGAGAAATATCAGAGAACACATCATACTATGTTCTATGAATTCTACAAATCCATGGGGCATATTGTCAACAAGTACCGATCACTCCAACTAATGTAAGACCATATCCATGATGTTTTATGGGTTTAGGAGGGGAATAAGGGTAGTGACCATGGCGACGCTTAGAGAGATGGATATTAAGGAGGTTTCAAGGGAGGATATTTACGAGGCTAAGTATGAGGATATAGAGAAGGTGGAAGTAGGCTCCCCACTTGTTTTAATTGTTGCGAGATAGGCCATGTGTTAATATTGTGTACCAAACTTTGTGCTCTATGTGGGTATCACTATATCCCCAACAACGTCACAGAGGATTGTCCCAACTTACTAAATAAGTCGAAATAAAATAAGAAACACCGCAACATGTTAACTATAAATCCACACCATAATTATAATAAATATGATGAATTTGATGGGTGGGTGATGACCCAAGGTGGAGAAACAATGGTAATGGTATTTGAGCATGGTGAAAGATTAGGTCAAAGGACAAAGGGGAATATAATAAAAGTATCATACCCCCCTCCTACGTCTAATTTTTCCAGCAAAAACAGTTTGTGGGTAACGAAAGGAGGGACTTATAGGAGGAAAGAGCACATGAGGTGTTCAAGTGTGCGAAGAAGAGGTCTCTTTAAGAGGATCATATATGTGAGGAAGTACAATGAGTGAGAGATAGGTAATTGGATAAATCCTGAACATGAAAATAATCGGGACATGTCATGCAAAGATCCTTGGATGAAGCTCTTGTGCACGAGGAAGTTTAGCATGTGACTCAAAGGTTGTTCCAATAATCCCATGGACAAGAATAAATGTGACACAATAAATAAAGGGAGGTAGAGGAGCATATTCATGAGGATTTGAATAACATAGAGGGAGGATACATATACCACATTGATGCCCAAAACTAGAGAAATATCAAAAAACACATCATGCTATGTTGTATGAATTATACAAATCCATGGGGCATGATGTGAACAACTATTGATCACTCCAGATAATGTAATACCATACCCTTGATGTTTTCTGGGTTTAAGAGGGGAATAAAAATAGTGACCATGGTGGATTTCAAAGATATGGATATCAAGGAGGTTTCAAGGGAGGATATGGACGAGGATGAGTACAAGGATATAGAGAAGGCGGAGGTAGGCCCCCAAATTGTTTTAATTGTTGCAAGATAGGGCATGTGTTAAGAATTTGTACCAATCTATTCACTCTCTGTGGGTATCACTATATCCCCAACAACATCACAAAGGATTTTCCTAACTTACTAAATAAGTGGGAAGAAAAGAAGAAACATTGCAACATGTTAACTATAAAATCGCACCAGAATTAGAATAAATTTGATAAATTTGATGGGTGGGTGATGAACTAAGATCGAGAAATGATGGTAATGTAATTTGAGAATGGTGAAATCTTATGTCAAAGGATGAAGGAGAATATAATAAAAGTAACACATCCCCCTCCTACGTATGATGTTTCCCAGCATAAACAGTTTTTGGGTAAAGAAAGGAGGGATTTATAGGAGGAAAGAGTGCGTGATGAGATGTAGTACATGAAGCAGAGGTCACTTGAAGAGGCTCATATATATGAGGAAGTACAATGAGCGACACATAGGTCACTAAAAAATATTTAGAATGATAAGAATTGCGGCATGTCATGCAAAGATCCTTGGATGAAGCTCTTGTGCATGAGGAAGTTTAGCATGTTACACAAAGGTCATTGTAATAAACTTGTGGAAAAGAATAAATGTGACACACTAAATAAATGGAGGTATAGGAACATGTGCATGAGGAGCTTATTAACACAACACGAGAAGAAATATACCACCATGATGCCAAAAAATAGAGAGATATCAGAAGACACATCATCCTCTATTCTATGAATTCTACAAATCCATGGGGCATGATGTGAACAACTACCGATCACTCAAGCTAATGTAAGACCATACCCATTATGTTCTCTAGGTTCAGGAGGGGAATAGGGGTAGTGACCATGGTGGCGCTCAGAGATATGGATATCAAGGAGGTTGCAATGGAGTATATGACCAAGGCTAGGTACGAGGATATTGAGCGGGTGGAGGTAGGCCTCCCACTTATTTTAATTGTTGTGAGATAGCCCATGTGTTAATATTTTGTTCCAAACTATGCGATCTATGTGGGTATCACTATAGCCCCAACAACATCGCAGATGGTTTTCCTAAATTACTAAATAAGTGAGAAGAAAAGAAGAAAAATTGCAACATGTTAACTATAAAGCCACACCATAATTATAATAAATATGATGAATTTGATGGGTGAGTGATGACCCAAGGTGGATAAACAATGGTAATCAAATTTGAGTATGGTGAAATCTCAGGTCAAAGTACAGAGGGTAAGATAATAAAAGTAGCACACCCCCCTCCTATGTACGATGTTTCCAAGTAGAAACAATTTATGGGTAAAGAAAGGAGGGATTTCTAGGAGGTGTTAGTCCTTATTTTTTCTAATGACTTTTGATCTATTATTTTCCCTACCCTATCCTTTCCTAGAATTATTTTACACTATGTTTTCTTATTCTACAGCGTTAAAGTTTTCATGCATTATCCTTTTGAATGTTTTATGACATGCATTAGTGTGATTAATGTTAGAATTAGACATTTAGGATCTTTTACATCAAATTATAAGTCCTATTTTCCATTTCAAATTTAAAATTTCTCAAAGGGAAAAGGCGCTACAAGAATAACGTTATTCTTGTAGTGCTATGAGTAATCATTGTTGCATATGCGCCAACTTCCCCAGATCGTGATTAGAAATTATCCAAGATCATTTCCTAAAAGTTAGCATCATTTATGATTAGGATCAGGTCATGTGTTGAGTTTTGATACTCATCCAAAGGGATTGGCTTGTAATCATTAAGTCTGATATGAAATCGCAAGTTTGCAAGTTTCATGTTTTGATTCCTAACATGTGATACCGAATCCTTCTTTGTATATGTATATTAATTTATACATGTATTGCAGGTATATAACTCTTCTGCATTGTTCGTATTTTCAGAAGTTCCAAATTGTTGTTGAACGAAACCCTAAGCAGCCTCAAATCTTCACCGATATCATGGAACCTAAGAAAATGAAAATTACTCTATTGGAACCAAAAGGTGTAGAATTTATTAAGGATTATCCTCAAATATCATAGAATTTTAGAGACGCAGGGTGGTTTAACTTGAGTTCAACAGTCCAGTGTTATCATGAACAAGTTTCTATAATGTTTGTGCAAAACTTAGATGGATTCTAGACAATGGTTGTTAAAGTTCTAATACATGTGACATAACACCCGATCGAGAATGCATGCAACTTATCAGTGTATGTGGAGATATGGTGGAAGAAGGATGTGTTTCCCATGGAAATTCTAAATCCATTTTTACTTCCAGAATGCCAAATCCCTAACTAGAGTCAGGGTATCCCACAAAGTTGTATGAATAAAGAATGGCATACTGCTTTAATGGTTATTTCTAGGTACATTAAATGTGAAGGGAGATTTTCCCTTGTCCATATGTATAATGTTAGGTTGTTGATGAATTTAAATGGTGATAGTCCTTTGTGTTTTCCATTATTTTTATTAAAGAGATGGTCAAAGATGTCTAAAAGAATACAAATCCACCTTGGAACTGCTAGTAAATTGTTTTTTCACCAAAGACTAATCAAAACCCTGGTTATGTATGCTTTCGTAGAAGTCCAGTGTTCTTGGGACTAGTTAATTGAATGTCTTAAAATTGAAGAAAACGGACCCAAGAATAAATATTCTCTAAAGAAGAAATATAAAAAGGAAAAGAAGGTTCCTAAAACACATGCTAGTACAATGAAAAAGAGTTCCCATGTAGCCAAAGTAACCCAATCCAACAAAAGGAAGTTACAGTTACAACAGGAGACAAACATTTAAAATAAAGTTTTCCCTATAGCCAATATCACCAGAACAAAGAAAAAGAAACAAAAAACATAGTCAGAATTGGATATTCAAACTCATGATGAGTTCCTTGTTCCAAAATATGAGCCTGAAGACTGCAAAGAAATCCATGTCAGAGGATCAACAAAGAAAAATCTTAAACAACCCATACTTAAACAAGAGGAACATGTTTCAGATTGTAAAAGTAAGAAATTGAGCATGACAGGGAAGAATAAACCAATGGTGAATTATCCTAGCAGATCCAAAACTAGGGAAACAAATAAGACAATATTGAATTCAAAGGCCCTTTTCAACCATTCTATTAAAAAATAAAATGTGATTTTCATTGATTATGATACAGTGGAAAGTACAAAGGAGGAAAAGGGAAAGTCACCAATTATTTCTTCACACAAGTTGAAAAAGGTTAAATTGGAGCACGAAGATAAATGTTATAATGAACATGTGGAGAAATGAATAAAATATGAGAAGGGTAAACAAATAATGGGTCACCCAACCGACCTTAAGAAGAAATTTGAAATGACATACTTAGGCCTTTTTCACTATTCCCTTGACCTCCACGTTTTGGAAACCAATGAAGGAATTTTTCTTTCCCAATCTAAGTGTGCTTGTGACCTTCTTCATCACTTTCACATAAAATATTGTAAACCAACCCCTTCTTCCTTCCAGTATAGATTCAAGTTTGTTTCCACCTGTACTTATCCCAAATTTGATGCTACCTTGTACCATCAGTTAGTTGGTAGCCTCATATACTTGACCCATACCCGTCCTAATCTTTCCTTTTTTGTTGGTCTTGTTGCCCGATATATGAAAACACCTTCTAAAAGCCACTAGAAAGAAACTAAAAGGATACTTCGGTATGTCCAGGGTACAATTCAGTTCGATATACATTATGATTCATGGGCGAATCCACTATTGGTTGGGTTCACTGATTCATATTGGGCCGATGATCCTGATGATCAGAAGTGTACTGTAGGTTATGTTTTCATCCTTGGTTCAGGACCTGTCACTTGGGCCTATAAGAAACAACATTCTATTTCACATTCTTCAGCAGAATCATAGTACTAAGAAACGATAAGATCAAGTCACGAAGCCTTGTGGCTTCAACATATCCTTTCAAAGTTTGGATTCCATCAACAACATTTGACCATCCATTGGTGTGACAATCAGAGATCCATCAAGCTTTCCAAAGACCCATTTCAAAATTAGTGCAAAAACACATCGAGCTACACACGCACTTCATCAGAAAGCTCATTCATTATCAAGTTATTCAAGTGCTCTTTTTCATTATAGAAGATCAAGTTGAATACATCTTCACAAAGTCTCTTACATAAGCGAAGTTTACCAAACTTCAATGTATGTTAGGAGTTCATGAAGTTGTCATTAAGTTGGAATGGGCTTTAATGCCTCCTTCCTTATCTTATTGTGTCACTATTGTAAATCCTTTAATCCTATCCCAAGCTATTCTTAAGGGGGGATGTTAGGATATTTATACACTTAGAAGTTAGTAAATATTTACTTGGTCTAATGTGTCGTTAGGTTAAAGTGTTTTTATTAGTGTGTTTGTTTAGTATTCATTAGTATGCATTTGTAGTAAGGAAATCTGATGATCATAATATGTTCCTGACATAGACTGATATGACGGTTCATATTCTCCTCGATATTAATGACTAGATTAATCTATGGCTTAACACATGATTGGTACATGATCTTTATTTAAAGAGCATGGAGGGTCATTTTCCAATGATCGATTGTGATAAAATATCTTGTAAAATCTCTCTGTAATCTTTTTATTTTTCATTAATAAACTGCTCCAAGTGGTCGCATTGGCTGGGGCTATGGATGTTTCCCCATAAGGGTTTTACCATGTCAAAACATCGGTATGTTAATATTTGATATGGTTCTGTGAGTGGTTACTGAAGGTGTTCATCCTTTGTTCGAATACCTGTGTTGTCGAACATGAAATATGTATTAGGAGGGGGGTTCAAAAAAAGGATTTTTGTAGGTATATATCAATATTTAGTGAAATTAAATGTATTATTTAATATATGATGATTGTACGTGGTATGGAATAGGTTCACTAAGTGAAGGATCCATACTTGTTACAATAAGGATGGTGCACTAGAAAAGGAAATTCATACAAATTCTAAAGCCTCAATGAAAAATTACCGAAGTATTGGGTCTAAGGAATGCAAGTAGGTACTCATCCATGAGAACTATCAATTTGAAGTCATTGGATTGGTTGAAACAAGGGTTGGAGAATCTTACATTTTGATTGGTGCACTTTAACATTGTGAAGCCTGAGAAGTTGAGCATATTGTTTACATTATTTCATATGGATTGTAGGACTTAGAGGTGACATTATTAGAGGTCGTTAAGGAGGATCAACTTCCCATTCATAATAAAGGGTTGAGTAAGTTTTATAAAAGGTGATTTAGGAAGAGATAAATGAAATAAAAAGTGGGAAAGGAAAATTTGGTGGCTATGAAACGAATGCATGATTTGATATAATTTAGTAACACATAGGGTTCATAGATGTGGCTTGGTAGTTCATAGAGTTTCATAAGGAAATATAGAGTGAAGGATACCAGTTCCCGCCAAACCTATTGGAAGAAATTGAAACCAATGGTCCTCTCAGAAATATAGCAGAATAAAACATAAGTAGGAGGATTATTATGAGAGCATTAAAAGGTACTTGGCTAGAAGCCACAAGTATGATAATTTTGTTGAAGAGTTTAATGGAGGACATAGATTTTTTTATCCTTAAAATGAAACTTGTAGTGGAAGAAGTAGACCAATTTGTCCATCCTATTCTTTTCATTGAGGTTTTTTTAGGTGGATTTCTACCCAAGAGTGGGACAATGGGAATTTAGGTGCTAGTGCATTAGTGCCTTGGAATATTTTTTTGACTTATAGGTGATGAATTGACAATATTGAAGAGGTGGTGGATACCTTTCCTTTATTAAACAAGGTTACATAGTGGAATGACTTGTGGATGGAACTCACTATTTTTGGTATGAAGAAGTGTGTTTTCATAGTTTTGGCATGATATTTGGATTGTCTATGAACTATTCAAGGAAATAGGGATGTCACAATACATAAGAATGGAAAATTAGTCAAATTGATAAAGGAGCAGTAAGATTGAAAGAGTGAGATGTTGTATAGTTGTGTGACCTTCTTAGTGAAATTTGAGTTGCACCACCTACAGTAGAAACATTTTTTTTTTTTTTTTTTTTATAATAAATAACCTTCTCAGCAAAGGTTGGATTGCAAACACAATAGTGGAAAAAAATAGCAATGGAATCTTGGAAGCAATGTGTAATGGAATTTGGGCAAAGACATTGAAGCTGAATAAGTAGCTTGAGAAATTGGAAGTTGCATGGTGACTATGGAAATGATCTATGAAATGGTTGAAGTAGTTGACCACAGATGTATGTGACATTCTAAGCTATATAATTGGGAGAAAAACAAAGTTATTAAATATGTTTTATAGGAAAACTATAGTTTTAAGTGGAGGAGGATGTAAGGCCTCTTCCTTGGAGATTTAAATTGGTTCCCATGTCCATTATATGATAAGATAAATGGAAATAATTGATTGGTTGTGTTGGAAATTTGAAATTCCAAATAAGAATTACTTGGGTGGTATTGCATGATGGAAAGTCACACCGAAGTTTTAGAGAGATTGAAAAAAATATTTGTCTAAGTATGATCACAAGATGAGTTTTTTTAGGGTCCTAACCTCCCTATCCCATAAAGAAGATATAAAAATATGTATTGCTATGTAATAAATTCCATCATTAATACATAATTCCTATGTAATAATGTGAACACAACTATTGTAGGAAGACTTACTAGAAGGATCTTCCTCTAGACATTGCCTCCTCTAGAATGTTCTCAAGATATATCATAGAAAGTTTGCCTGAGTGGATACCCATATTGTTTATAAAAAAAAAATTGTTGACAACAACAAATATAGGCCATTTCAAAGTACACAAATAATTCCCAGTTTAAATTGCATGTGCATGTACAATACATAGATCATATGGTGTAACCCTGGACAACATTTCATTTGATCTTGCTTGGATACGAAGACATGGATTAGTGTACAAAACGTTGTCCCTTGTAAGAAACATGAATTATTCATACCTTTTAAATAATTTAACATTGGGTAGATCAAATTTTAAACAAAATATAGTTATTGATATGCAACATTTGCGCAATGATAAAAAATGGAATCTAGAATTTGATTGGTAGTCCATAAAATGAAATTCATGCATCTCAATTCTTTCACTAAACATGCGTATTTTGCATGCCCATATTAATGACATAGTTAGTGACTATGATACAATGCAATATTATATTTTTTTCATTCAAGAAACATATATGAAATTTCCCATGCAGAATGAAATTTTTCCAAGTTTCAATTGTGTAGCAAGTTGCAATCAACAAGGGGTGATGATACTAGTCAAAAAACATCTAGCAATATTGGAACACATGCATTTTGAAGAACCAAATGTGGAGGTGATTTTACCAAGAATAAAAATCAAAGGATTTCATGTTGCATGTAGCACCATATGCAATTATGAGAAGCATAGTGAATTCCATTGAAAAACCATTATGCAATTTTCATTTTAGCAAAATCATAGTCATTCTAGGAGACTTGAGTATTAACATGTATTAATGCAATGAGAAGAAAAAATAATTGGAAAATTACATGTGTAGTCACAATATCCATTTCTTCTTGGAAAAAAAATACATGTACAAAAACATGGATTGATCATCTCTAGTCAAATGTGAACAATGAACAATCATATTTATTTATATTAAATATATATTTGAGTGATCATGACACAATTTTTTTTCTACTTGCAAACTAAAATGCTTGTAAATCATAGTAAATACTGGCCTTTGATGTCTAAACTACATAGACATCAGAATAGATATTGAAATATTTCCATATTCTTCTTACATATTCACAAATATTTATTCCCTTCTTGTTGAACCAAAGCATGTTTTCATATTCTTGTTACATATTTAGAATCTTCTTGTATATGTGTTGGATCAAGAAAGTGTGTTCCATGTGACAAGTAGTTGGTATAATATAGATTCTTATCACAAAAAATAAAATATCAAAAAATTTAATTGCATTTGCATCTCATTGAAATCCATTTGCGTAGCTATTTTCTTTTCTCAATGTCCAATACATTGAAACAATCACCAACAATTAACAAGAAAATAGGACCAAAAACAAACATGGAATACGAATTGAAAAATATCTTTAATTTTATATGTATTCTATTGATTTTCATTTCATTTGTTATTTTTTAATATTGTATATTTTATTTCGTTTTGATAGAAGAGTTTATTTTCTTGTTCATTTCATTTTGTGCACTACTTTCATATCAAAATGAAATAGAACAAAGGCGGGAGAGAAAGAAATTACAAGTGATATGGGAGAAGAAATTCGTGAAAAATGTCCAAAGAGGAGGTATGCGATGTAGGATCATTTCACCCTAGGAAAATCACCTTGTAAATCAATCCTCTAAAAGGTCTAAGTCTTGAAACAGGACATGATCCTCAAGTATCAGCTAGAATGTTGACATTGCAGTTATCTAGTAGATTTAATGAATTAATTCGAGATATAATCAAGTTTCTATTTTAGTAATCAGCTTAGGGATTTGTTTTATGAGCTGTAAGTATTGCCTCCTTATTTATATGTAAGCATGTGGGCATAAGATAGGGGTGGAAAGGGCCAGATAAGAACCCAAATGCATGTAATTAGGACAATAGATAAATAGGAGGTAGATGGATGTTCCCAATAATCCATGTACATAGATCAAATTAATGAAATTAGTGTATTGGTGCCTTCAATACTATGTGTTTAAGCTCTCTATATTAATGCATTTATATTCTGTAAATGAGATTTTTAAATCTATGAATGAAATCAAATGTGAGGATGAGGCGACTATGTAAGAAAAATGATCCCTAGTTAATTCAGACTGTGTGTGAAGTGTGATCATGTAATAGGAAGGCTAGCCAAGATAATATCGTTTTAAGAACAAAGTTCCTACAAATTTCGTAGGTTTTGGTGTTGACAGAAAAATATGAAGATTCAATTATGAAGGCGAATTTCGACAATGGTAACGAGATCTGGCGGATTGACCATGTGGAGTGATGAATGCTGAATCGATCCAGGACTTCCCAGGCCATTAGATCAAATTTTAGGTTTTGATATCATGTAAATGTAAATGATGACCAGAGAGTTATTGGAGACGTGTAATCTTATCTAATAATTGATCATCGAAGAGATCGATGATAGAAAATGATAGATGGCTAGATTGACCTTAAAACCTTTCAAAAATATCATCTTAAATTTTTCATTGTCCAATAGCTGGTTAAATTGAACCAGAATCACAATCAACTTAGGATGTGGAGGACTCTCGATGCTCGGTGGATGAAATTTCTAATTTCTCAATTTGATTTGCTTTGGTATGCACCAAACCAAATGAGTATGAGGATGTGATTAATAATGAATTGTCGAGAGAAATGCATAGATAGGAAAGCATAAATGAGGCAAACGAAATTATTGTAGAAAATAATTTTTTAAAAGAAATTATGATGGAAATTAATAAAGTGTAATGGTTCCTTAGGTAAGACATAAATATAGGTGAGTACATTAGTGGTAATGTTTTTTTTTAAACATCAGTTACAATAAGTGATAGGAAACATTAAAATATTTCAATAATACACATTCTATTCTCATCTACATCATAACACGACAACAATCAAATTCAACATCACTATAAATAATAGATTTGTTTCATCACATAAAGATAACAATGATGTCTACCTTCCCAACCTACTCTACGAGGTTAGGACCTCCAAGACACATAATCAACGCTCAAGTCTAGGATTCATCCAATTGATGTTGACCATTAAAGGTCTCAGGACTGGTGATTGTTCTGAGGAACATGAAGGTATCTATTCCCATATCCTCTTCTAACCAAGACACATGACTTACTATTAATAGTAAGATGTAAATCATAAAACAATAAAATTCATTCAAAAACTCATTATGCTAGCACAAAATTTGACAATTCATCAATAATAATTCACATCATAAGAATTACTCAATGCCCGATTTCATTCCATTACAACTCAACATTATTACCATAATACATCGTGATATGATCCAGCGCAAGATAATTGTAAATAATGAAATAAGAAATTATAAGATATACTACGAATCCCTCTTTTTATACTATTAACGTTACTCATATAACTTCAAGGTGAAATTTATACTTTTTACCTCAGTAAATACATATTCAATACATCAAGAATTAATTTAAAGTATTCTACTAGAATCTAAGGACTTTTCCTAGCAAAGTGATAAGGTACTAGGCATAAGGAATTTTATTTTCCTTACTAAAATGACATAATGAACCACAATGATAATCCGAATTAGAACAAAATTTTATCTATTTAAATTTTACACCATATCAAGAATTAGATGTATTAAAAACACTTCTCTCAAATTTTCTAATACCATACCCACATTGTTATTTTGATAGTTATTCCATTTTAATTCTTTAATAGATGACAATATCAAGATATCCTTAAAATACCAATCTATTTACTACATATATTATTAAGGAAAATACATTATGTTCTAGAATATCCACATATTCCAATACCTGTCTTTTCCACCTTTGACACTGAACTCTAAGATCATCTGGATTATATGGAATCTCACAATTACAATGAAATTCCACCTTGTCTGGAGTGAAATCACCTGAAACTGCCTTATACTCAAAGCGACATAAGTAATCCTTGGAACCAATGTTGTCAAGTTTTGGTGTAATTTTTAAATGTGTGAACTGTGCACTTGCCTTCTATAGTACAGGTACTTTGAATATTGTAGTGATCGGAAAGGAAAAACTCCTTTGCTTCATGAAATTGTCTCCTTCCACCAATTTATTTTTCTGGGTGATAATACCAATGAACATGGACTTGGCATTGTTTCGATTATCAATGTCTATTTTTTTCCACTCTTGCAAAATAGGGAGGCCTATCGAGATCATATTTTCACATGAAATCACAATATCCTACTTTCACAATCTTGTTAGTCCTTGATGGTGTAAGATTCCAAATCCTTATTTCCCAACCTCATTTTTCATCATGCTCCTCTGTTAACAACATAGGTAGGCCACACAGTTTTCCTGTGCACATAGATTTCAACGTATTTCCTCTAAGCATGATATCTAAAATTTACTATCCACGGTTAAGATGGGAAGAACTACTCCCAACTCCATTCAAATTCATCTTGATAAATATAAGAGAAACCCAAACGATGCAATGTGATTCCATGGGATAATACCCTTGCTGACTATTTTTGGAGTCGAAGCATTTTTGTTGCAACTGGTACTTGAATTCATTAAAAACCATGCAAAACCACATCGATAATCTGCAAAACCCATAATTTGAATTCATTAAATTTTACGAAGACCCTACCAAATACATTCTGGGATAAAATTAAATATTACAACTATCAAAATGAATGTACTTGAGGAAAGGATAATCAAATTTTGTGGCAACCCTGATTTTTTTTTTAATATTATTAATTAAACATGTCGTGACTCTAACAACTTCTAAATTCCTAACTTGTGATTAAAATTTTTACTGCGAACACTGTGAAATTATAGAAATTTCTGATTCTAGGTCGAACCCAAATGTAAATGTACATAAGATGGTGAGTTGTTTGATATCATTTTGTATGCACCTTTCATGGCATAGTGCACGCATGTAGTGTGCAGTAAAATGATGAAGTGTGCACATTCCCGGATACCACGTGGAACAACCTAAGTGCACATGATTTTGAGGCCAGAGAGTCTTTGTGTATATGTTGTGTTTTATA
Source organism: Picea glauca (assembly GCA_000966675.3). Taxonomy (NCBI): domain Eukaryota; kingdom Viridiplantae; phylum Streptophyta; class Pinopsida; order Pinales; family Pinaceae; genus Picea; species Picea glauca. The sequence goes on from JZKD02S1390390.1 coordinate 276,155, forward strand.
AGATGGTGAGCTACTTATTATAAGCTAGGAGGTTTATGTTTGTATTAGGCCAGAGAGCCTAGATGCTAAAGGATAGTGCGCCTATTTTTGTATCTATCTCATCATTAATATAAAATACATCGTTGCGCTCAGACCGACCATGATAAAAGCATATCGGGGACTAAAATCCACTAGTTAGCGAAAGGAGGGGATGAAAGTTAAGGAAAAGGGATAAGCTAGGGAGCTTAAGCCAAAAATAAATATTATATTAATATTTCTTAAGTATAAAGTATGGATAATTATTTTATCCTAAGTTCTAAAGATGGGGACAAGTGGGCCAAAGTAGGTCCCAACATGAGAAGTGTCAAGTTGGGAAAATTCATACTTATAGTTTGGAATTAGTTTATTTTCCCCTTCCTTCCATCATTTAATCATCCAGTCAATCATCCATCATCTTTCACACACTCATTGAGCTATCCTTCGTACCTTCCTTTCATTGTACCTGAAATTGTATACAAAACCATACTTGTTTGTGTAGTTGATTATCTTGGGAGTGGGACTGAAGAAGTAGGTTGTCAGGCTTGTGGGATATTGAAGAGGAGGGTTTCCAGGCCCATGAGAAATTCTCTCTGGGTGAGAGAATTGATGGGAATTTATTTCCTGAAAGTGATAAACTACAGCTACAGGCTTTGAGACTTCCTTTCTGGCCTACTGCTGAAGCCCAGAAAGGAAGTGGGCCAGCCGAATGACTGTTGAGAAGAGAAGGGGCACACTTCCTGGGGTGGGACAGGCATGTGGGGAATGAGGGATTGTTGGTTGTTATTTTGAGTAGGGACTTGTGACATAGTCTTTCCTATTGTCTATGAACCATTAGCTTGGTTAGGATTCCCTTTACCTGTGTGGAGTTTAGTCCCAACTTGGGGGTAACTCACTACTGAGAGTGATGAGCAGTGTGATTTAAGGTTGGGAGGTTCGTGGAAGGTCTGCACACGGTTGGTGATATTGTTACCAATATAAGTATCAATACTGTGATAAATTTACATGCTGCATTATTATTTACGTGTTTGTTTTATGGGTTTATCCTATGTGTGGTTATAACTGTCTTTATATTTATTGGTATTTCTTGTATATGTTGCATGTATATGTTTACTGTTATTTTAGTATGAAACCGTGCATTTACAGAACATATTTGTCTGTTTACATTTTATATATAAAGTTCTGCAATAGTTTTGTGTGTATAATCTTTAATTGCATGTAGTTCAAAAAATTTACGTGGCATAACTCAGTTGGATGTTGTTAAGCCCTAATATTGGCTCATTACCCCTTAATTGGGGCATATTGCATTAGTAATGTTATTTTATTTATGTCAGCTTTATTCCGTTAGTTGTAATTATACCTCCTAGTCTCCTATATATACCAAGGAGACATTTTCATTTGGAATCATCTTGGAATTGTACATTTATGTGGGCATAAGGAGGTTGTCCCCTCGAAGAGGCTTATTATCTGAATTTATCTCCTTTTTAAGGCGTTGAGTACTTATTCTATTGTTTTTCTATGCTATATTGATATTTGGTTCTTAACATATGGTATCAGAGCTCAAGGTCTTGGGGTTTCACTGCTACATATCAGAGACCTTGAAAATTTCACTATAACATTTTTTCTACAATGTTTCAGAAGGAATGGCTTGGAGGATATTTAGTATATAGATCAAGGTACGTTGGGTTAAAATTTAAGCTCTTGAGGCCTTATAATTTCATAGGTACAACCTGTGCAATATAGGGTTCTGGAATCATCTTGAACTGATTCATTGCAAAATTTTCGCTATAAAATGTTTTATGTAATGTTTTAGACCCTGAAATTTGGAGGATATTCACAGAAATTAGTAAGGTATCTGTGGTAAAACTTTCAACTTTTGGGTCGTCTTATATTTGTAGATAAACCCTGTGGAAGATAGAGTATCTGACTAGTCCTATTGACTAGTCTCAAGAAGGTGTTTCAGGTAAAACAATCATAACTTCTTCCTAGAGTATCCAAATTGAGTGAGAATGGTTGCATTAGATAGTGGATAGTCTGTAGTATTTCGGGTACGATTTTCATAATTTTATATCAATTATTTTGTGTGGGTCATGCAATACAAGTGACATTTCTCTGAAAGGCCAAAAATAAGCAAGTTGTGGGGAAGTTACCATAAATTCCACTTGTCACATCCAATTTTGATCAGATCTGTGGCATTGCAGAGAAGAAATATCATAGAACTACAAAAAATAAAGTTTCATACCCAGAAGAGCCGAAACTTTAGAGATACAACAGAAGACATATTGTCTAGTAGAACCACCTCAAAATCAAGGTTCAAAAGTGATACTTGGCCAACATGCCACCCAAAAGGGGAACTTCTACACCAAATAAGCCTCCAGATAATCATACATGGACTCTTGATGAAGGTGAAGAAATTCACAGGAACATAAATGATTTACAAAAGAAGATAGTAACAAAAGATGAACTACAAGAGATGATGGAGGGTTTAAAAGGGGAGATCATGGAAGGATTGAAAAAAATCATAATAGAGAGGACACCTGAAAGTGAAATTGTATCCCATGATATTAATTATGAGGACACAAGGAAGGTGAATCAATAATGGAGAAATTCCAACTTTGGGTTGAATACCAACCACGTTCCTAAGATCGATATGAGGAAGTTTGATGGCAAGGACCCAATCACATG
>JZKD02S1390390.1:292392-304399 GCA_000966675.3 Picea glauca
TTCATGGAGACAGTTCAAAAGCTACATGGCAGCCCAAAGATTATTGTAAGTGACAGAGATCCCATCTTCACTAGACATTTTTGGATAGAATTATTTTCTTGTTTGGGTACTCAATCGGCTCATAGATCATCCTATCATCCTCAATTTGATGGAAAAACCGAGATAGTGAACAAATGTCTGGAAGGATACCTTCATTGTTTTGTCTCTGATAAACAAACACAATGGTGGTATAACACTTCCTTTCATACTGCAACAAAAATGAGACCATTTATGGCACATTATGGATACCACTCTCCTTCCATCACTTCTTCTCTAAAATAAAAATCTAAGGTTCAAGCAGTGGAAGATCACATTGAGCATCAACAACAAGTTATCCAAATCTTAAAGGACAACCTGACCATGGCACATAATCGCATGAAACAACAAGCAGATCAACATCGTAGTGAAAGAAGTTTTGAAGTAGGGGATTAGGTGTTTTTAAGACTACAACCATACAAATAGATGTCCCTCAAGCAAAACAAAAAGGATAATAAATTATCACCAAAGTAATATGGCCCTTATAAGGTTTTGCAAAAGATTGGTACTATGGCATACAAATTGGAGTTGCCTGCATCTTCACAAGTACACCCAGTTTTCCATGTTTCATGCTTAAAGAAGGTTATATGCGACAAGATCCTAGTTCAAACTATATTTCCAGGACTTGACAAGGAAGAAAAAATCATATTGGAGCTTGAATCCATCACTGACACAAGAGTTCACCTGCCAAGGAATAGATCCATTTCAGAGTATCTCATTAAATGGAGGAAACTACCGGCTAAATATTCCAGTTGGGAAGATGAGTCTTTTATACATAAGAATCCAGAGTTACTCAAGCGTTGCGAACAACACTTATCTCAATGGGAGGGGAATGTTAAGCCATAATATTGGCTCATTACCCCTTAATTGGGGCTTATTACATTACTAATGTTATTTTATTTATGTCGTCTTTTTTCCATTAGTTGTAATTATACCTCCTAGTCTCCTATATATACCAAGAATGCATTTTAATTTGGAATAATCTTTGAATTGTACATTTATGTGGGCATAAGGAGGTTGCCCCATCGAAGAGGCTTATTATCTAAATTTATCTCTTTTTCAAGCTGTTGAGTACTTATTCTGAGGTTTTTCTATCCTATATCGATAGTTGGTTCTTAACAGATGTTGGGTATGTTACAGTATGCTGAGAAAAGAATAAAAACATTTTCTGCAGTAGCGTGCCCCGACATAGGTGGTCAGGGATGTTACAATATGGTATCAGAGCTTCAATTTTCAACACTAAGCTTGGATGGGCCAAGAAAGTTGAGTTGAAGCAACATTTCAGAGAGGATTGATTTCAAAGTGGCCAAATTTCGAGTTGCAGAGCATCAACGGTAAAAAGTAACAACAATTATGTGGAATTGGGAAAAAGCCCAAATTTTTGTTGTTAAATTCATGGGAAGATTAAGAAATTTGGCCATGCGGTGAGATATTCTTGGTTTAATGTCTGTTCTAGCAAATTTAGACCTGGAATTGGTCGTCTTTAAAGTTGCAATGAAACCATGATAGATGGAGTGAGATTAGTAATTAAAATTCTCAATTTGTAAATTGTGTTTACGAAAAATTTGTTTCAGAAAGGTCAACCGACAACAATTTGTTCTTGTAGAGTTCGAATTGGTCTTAACGGGGTGAAATTGAGAAAATTTCATAGTTGTAGAATGTCTATGGTAAAAATTGGGGAAAACGTTAAGCAAAAGACCCAAATTTCTGTGGCGGAATTCACAAGGAATCAATGTGCATAAAAATGAATGTGCGCAGGTGGGCACACTAAAAATGCATGTTGTGCAGTGAAAAGCTTGTGATATGCAAAATTTGGCTCTACCCAGAAAATATTGGCATGCTAGTACGTGCGCTAAATTTTGGTGCCACACAAAAAAATGTATGTGTGCAGGTGTGCGTGCTAAATTTTGGCGCTACGTGGAAAAATGTTGGCATGCGGGTGTACACGGAAATGTTTGGCACCACGTGGAAAAATGTTGGTGTGCGGGTGTGCACGCTAAACTTAGTATTGTAATGTGTGGATTGAGTGACGCATGTGTAATGCTAGTGCATGGTGTGCATATTCATAATAAGGTGCACGCGGTGTACACACATATAATAATGGCATGCATGGTGTGCGCAATGTTGGCAGAGCGCAGAGAAACTTTGTTGGTGTGTGCACAATGTTGGTATATGTTGTCACACAACAGTTTAGTTAATGGTGTGGATAGAGTATTGGTGCGTGGTGGGGGCATATAAAAATTTGGCATGGTGCAACGCACAGAGTGAAATTCGCATGGAATATCAGCGTGCAATACAAAAATTACACGCAACAGGTAATAGTGCAAGAACAAAAATGGTGCATGGTGGATATTAGCGCGTGACAAAAAAGTAGTGTGCGCCAATTATTGACACGACATAGAAGTGATGCATAGTGATTATAGGTTCGCGGAGCACAATTTAGCTTGTGGTGTTGTTGTGCATGCTAAATATGGGTGTATAGGTTGAAATTTGTGCACGAGAAGTCACTTGTATGCTGAACAACAGTGGAAAACCAACGAATTTCCGCAACATTTTATACTATTTGAACATCATCTTTTTGTAGCGCGTTTTTGAGGACCTTAACAATGCTTTTAGATACTCAAAAACCACAAGAACAGAGTGTACAAAGGTACACTATGTCTCTATAGATAAAATAAAAGAGCTTGGAGAGAGATTTATAATGGTGTAAATCATTCTTCAAACAGAGCTTTTATGAGAAAGTTATAGCACAAACAATGGAGGGTAAAGTTTAGGACCCAACTAAGTTCAAAGAGCCATAAATTTCTACTCCGGGATCATATTTAGGCACAAGAGTAGTCAATGGAAATCTATTGAACCATAGAAAACATTCCCATATCTGAATTAAATTTATCGACAAGTTAAAAAAATTTAAGATGGAAAAGAAGGTACTTGTAGCATTCCAGACCGAAAACACGAATTGGCCTAGAACTTCAAGAGGCTGTAATTAGCATCCCAAAACCCATAAAGAGGTGGCACTTGGAAACATTGTCCAAAATTTGTATATGAAGAAACCCAATTTATATCCTATGAAAAATCCAATGGAGTAGGTGCAAAAATGCATAATTACAGAGTAGAGTTGTGCCAAGTTGAAGTGTTAGCAGAAAAATTAATGGGCAATTTTCAAATAACCATAACTTTCCGCTCAAGACTCGGAATTGAGCATGGAAGCAGGTGTTGGAAAGGTCTCATATAGTAGAATATAATTATTCACCCATAAAATTGATCTCGGAATTCAATGTTCCAAGAAATAAGAAGAAATAATTCTGATATATTATTGAACCAGAATGGTTCCTATTTTCATCAAATTGTTGAAACAGTTAGCCTAACAAAGTTTTGTTGGTTGCACATTTTGTAGATTTAAAAAAAACTAGATCAGATTAGGATCATAATAGATTCCATAGGAATGGAAGAGGCACAGTGGAAATACATCGAGGAATATGAGATCAAAGGGATGGATATCCATTTGAGAATTGAAGGAACAAACTCCAATGGACATGGAGAAGGAAGGGATGAAAACATGAATATGGTAGAGACCATTAAAAATTTGTAGAAGGATTTTCAAATCCATAAAGATGATAATGAAAATCTTATGAGAGCCAAGGAGAAACATCAGGACTTCAACATGAATTTAATGCAGATCTTGGAAAAAATAGAAAATAAATTGGATAAGGAGAGTGGCTCAAGAAAATAAGGAATTCATAGGTATCCTGATGAGGAAAGAAGAGAAATAAGTGTTAGTAGACATCACGATCACTCCCCTAGGCATTCCAATAAGAGAGCACACAAAAAATTGATTCCATCCCCTGTTAGGAAGCATAAGAGGTTTGGGGTGGATGAGCTACGAGGAGAAATGAAAAAAATAAAACCTCCTACATTTTATGGTGAGAACAAGAAGGATGAATATACAAAGACATGGATGTTGGGAATGATAAAGTACTTTCAATTGCATAATTATTCTTCTCATGTAGAAAGTAGAATTTCTATCTATCAACACAAGGGAAAGACATCCATGTGGTGGGATCAGCTTGTGCAGGTGAAACACATTAAAGAAAAAAGTGTTAATTGGAGGGAATTCAAGAAGTATTTTGAGAAGAAATATTGTACAAAGAGATACTATGACAATAAAATGAAAGATTTCTTTGAACTCAAGCTTGGTAGTATGACCACAGATGAATATGAGAGAAGGTTTTTAGAACTACTGAAGTATGTTTCTTTCATCAAGGATGTGACCGTTAAGATTCAAAGGTATTTTAGTGGATTTCCATCATTCATCAGTAAAAAAATATAGTATGATCATCCCAAGACATTGGAGGATACCATAAGGCGAACTAAATGCCTATATGATCAACAAAAATCAAGGCCAACTTTCCAAAAATCTTGGGAAGATAAAAACAAATTCAAGATGCATCAGAGGAAGAAGGGAACTGAACCAACATTCTTCAGAAATAATCCTTAGGGACATCCAATTTATAGAAAACCCAGAACAATTGAGACAGGGGGTCAAAGGCCAAGGGAACCACCTATTCAATGTTGGGGTTGTGAAGGAGATCATATGTTCAGAGATTATCCTCATAGAGGTAAAAAAGTGAGGACTGTTCACAATGTAGAACAAGATAACTCAGTGGAGGACATGGGTAGAAATGTACCAAGGATCTATGCAGCCTTGGACAACAAGAAAGTAGAGTATCAGTCACATATTATTGAAGTAGAAGGTATGATAAACAACCAAACCATTGCTATTTTAATTGATTCAAGAGATAGTCATATTTATATATATCCTAAGATGGTGGAAAGTTTGCATTTTCCAAGAAGCAAGCATGGAAAATATTGGTTGGTGAAGCTAGCTACTGGAGCCAAAAGAAAATTTAATGAGATGGTTAAGTCATGTCTTATGGACATGAATCGACTGAACACCAAGGAAGATTTTAACATCTTGTCTTTAGGTTCTTATGATTGTCTAATTGGTATGGATTGATTGGAACAAAATCATGCTATCATAGACTATCATAACAAGGAATTTACTTGCTTGGATGAGGAAGGGAACCTAAGGAAAGTGCATGGAATTCCCAGGGAATTAATGTTATCAGACTAATTGATAGGTACGAACACTAACAAATCTCCCTAGATCCACCTAAATCTAGAACAAAACATGACAAGACATGACTCTTTCCCTAAGTTACGACCATTGAATTAGCTAGTAAGGAGGAACAAGTGAAATACCTTTGTATCACTTCCTTAAGTCTTTGTTTCTCCCTCTTTTCTCCAGTTCTCTCATGAGGTAAAGACCAAGACAACACAAACCAACCAAAGTGAAGACAACAAAATGTATTCAATGTCAACTTATGCATATGATCAAGGAATTACACAATAAAGTAAGAGTGACTTTATGGGAAAAGGGCATGTCATTGTATCATATTAATAGAAAGTAGAAGATACAACCTAATCACCTTGATGTCGCAAGATTCCTTTCGGTGACTCTTGGTTCCAACACACACACTTGCTCTGTACTTGCATGAAGAAGATCCAATTCCTCTTGATAGACCTACTAGAGTCTCCAAGCTTCTGTTCAAGCAGGGTTCTTCACAGAATTCCTTCACCAATTCTTCAATTAATCTTGCTTAACATTTTCCATGAGAATCCTTTCAATATATAGGAGAGGGTGAGATGGTTACATGGATGAGAATGATGCCACCAAATCAGAGAATCTAGTAAAATGATAGCCATACAAATGCCAACTCATTTTCTAGAAGATTCCCTTCTAGAACCCTCGAGACTTCTTCTCTTTTCCAAGTTTGAAAACAAGTTCGCACCCTGTGTATAGAGAAACCTGCGAGAAGTTCGCACCCTAGATGAAGGTGGCTTGCAAGAATGGGTCATTCTCACACCCTAGGCCATCTGTAGCCGGCGAACTCACCTTGAAAATATGTTTTCTGGAAGGAGATAAATGCCACTTTTCTCAGGAGAAAGTTCTTGTTGAGAGCCTAAGTACACTATTGTCAATACATCACCAAGATGACCAAAATCATGTGTAATAGAGTGCCCCCCAAAGTATGAGGCCAGAATTAGTGACAGCCGAAATAATTTGTAAACTGTGTGTGTGTGTCGGAAACCAAGAGTGCACCTAATTGGAAACCTGCAAACAACCAAGCATCTACAGAATATCATACTGGTTCTGAGGTAGGCATTCCCATAATCAGATCACGGACAAATGACATCATAAACATAGGTCATGGCCACCAATCATACACCGTGAATCCATGCCATCCAAATATCGCATAGCCACCAAGAATACATTGTGGATCCATGCAAGAAGATTCAAATTAAGACGATATAGCCACAAGACATACAAAGTGGATCTATGTGTCAGCAAATTATACATATTCCATCGTAGCCTAGATCAAAGAGATGAGACCCAGGGTCTTCAATCCTGTCACCTGAAAGTACAAATCTAACCATGCGATTACATGTGTTGAAGTCGAACATGGTAGAAACCACTTGATTATTGGTCATTGATGAAACCATTAGCAAGTGCGAGGGAAATCACCATTAATGTCAATGACTCCCAAGGTACACTAGTACAATCCATTGAATGTGAATAAATGAGTTTAGGTCGAACATTCGATGGAATCTCCCGATGAAAACCCACCGTCAAAAGTGAGGAAACCTTCCATTGAGGCATGCAAGTTCCAAGGTACCAAATAATTTCTATGTCTTTTTTTCGGATAATGAGTTGGAGTCAACGAAACAAAACTTGTCACAGGAGGGCCTTGATGTATCCCCCATCAATTACATGAAATGAGTAACAGATTTTGAAGGTGAAACAAAGTATGATGTAAATTGGATTGGACACAGGGAAGGTCGACATGGAGATAATGGACGATTGCAGACGGCCGACTCAATAGAGGTTTCGGATAAACTTCTCTTGAACATATGAATGACACAACCAATGATTTGGTAGCACTGACTCAGAGACGACTCAGGATATGACCTTGTAGAAAATCAAATGAGAGACAAATGGATTTCCAAAACTGGATTCATATAATGAATAGGGGGGTGTCATGTTCAATAGCGACACTTGCTGTCAATAATATGAATACGAAAACATATCCCTTTCCCAAATTCCCCCCCACCATTTATGGCAAGTACCTCTTTATTTTTACGTAATCTTGAGGAGGATAACATATGTTTGTTGATGTAAGCTCATCCTTAGGACAAGTCCCTCAGAGTATGTTTAACAAACCCTAGGAAGGAGTGGTTCAGTCCCATTACAGGTCTTTCGATGCTTGTTTAACGAGTCCAAAGATAGAAAATTTGAAGGTTTTTCATGATTATAGAGTCTAGAAAAACACTTAAAAGAGAACTCTCTCAGTTCCTTTTGATTCAAATAGTCTGATGATACCGAAAAAGAGATAAATTATCGCCCAACAGATGCTTTCTTCAAATACTTTAACGAGCGTGAAAATAACAAGATCGCTCGGCAATCTTTTCATGTTTAGAGAGTCTGAAAAGAGCTTAAAGAAGACTCCAGGGGTTCCTTTTTCATATAACCTTGTTGAGCCCGAAAATGTGATATAAGTGTGATTGATTACGTTCTCATGTATTTTCGAGCGTGAGAATGGACAAAGACCAAGCTCGAGGTTTTGTGCAAAAACCATAAAAAACAACTTAAACATGCGAGGAAAAAGATAAAAATATTCATATCCCTACGTATGGACATCGACGTCGTCATGTCTGCAAAAAGTCGCACTCATAGGGGTATTAGGCATTAGGTTTGATAAATAAAACAATTATAAAAACCAATAAAAATGGTAAAAAGGTAAATATAAGTGGGCAAAAGTTCTCTTACCATAGTCACTGTAAATTTGCCAAGTTTTTAGCCAAAAACCCCTCTTTTGCCCTTGAATTTTGGCGCTCGATTGAAGAGGATACGAGCAACCATTTTTCAAACCGTCTCCGACAGTGAGGTAAGCTCCTTGTCTTCTATCTTTTCATGGTTCAATTTTTTAAATTTCAATGGTAAATTTCAAGTTTTTGAGCTTGTTTTAGGGCTCAAATTTGCGCTCAGGCATTCTCGCAGGCTAGCCACACGGGACCTACAAGAATGCATGATTCTCACAGGTGGCCCCAAAGGCACCTGCGAGAACCTTGCACTGTGCCAAAGGGGCACCTGTGAGAACTGCAAAATGAAAATTTTGTTTGATGTTTGCCCAATGAAAAATGTACCAAGGCTTGAAGAGATTTGCTAACCTTCTTCTTATGGTTCTTGAAGATATTTGACTATCACCATGGTTTTGGAATGGCATGAAATAGAGAATGAAGAAGATGATGCTATTGCTGGGAATAACCTGGGCACCGTTGTCGCTTTGCGAGACTGTGGTCTCCTGAAATTCTTTTGGATCCTAGGTATGAGGGCCCAAGTCAAGCTGTTGGAGTACCTCGTTCATATGTGGGATGTGGACCAACAAGTATTCCATGTAGGGGTCCACACATTGTCCTTGGATATCGAGGATGTTTATTTCCTAACAAGACTGTCACACCGTGGGTACCACGCTAGCTTGACTGGTAGCTGAGGTGGTGGGCTGCCTATGAGTGAATATTGTCGTCAGTATTGTGTTCCAAAGGTGGAAAGAAGCAAAGGGAAAGTGGCCATTCGGGGGGTCCAGGATTTGACCCTTCGCACTATTTTGTTCACCATTTCTCGTATGGCTGGGAGCGCTACTCCACACATGGCTCTCCAGAGCTACTTTCAATATGCTATAGAGTGTACTGAGCCTCAGGTTTTTAACTGGTTAGACGTAGTGCTTCGTAGCGTGAAGAGGAAGTTGACCAAATGCAGGAGAGGTGACCTAAAGAAATTCTGGTACGGGTCATTGTTGGTGTCCTTCTTTTTTGAGAGGGTGCCCTTGCTAAGGTTACAGGTTGAGTGCGGCTTACCAGCTCCAGAGGATCCGAGGATGCTGAGGTGGTGTAACCTCATGGCCCGACATGTAGCTAGACCAATCATCAAATACAATGATTCCTTCTTTTACTGGTTGTGACCATAGATGCTGATGGTCGATGATTATGCCTATACTGGGTTGGACTTCCGAGGGGATCCAGACATGGTCTTTCCCGAGGGTGCTTAGTGTGGGGATCTCCATAAGAAGTACACATTTTTTACTTTTTAAATGCATTTGTAAATTTTATCATATGCAAATGTTTTTATGTTTGTCCAAGGTCTAATTACAAAAATTCTTTTTGATGACACAAACGTGGGGCCTTATCGACCTCCAGGTACTCCTCTTATTCAGCGACGAGGAGAGGTGGCTCCAGTGCTATGATGGGACGCTAAATATTATGAGGCAGTGAAACAAAACTTAGAGGGTTTGACTGCAGACATTCCAGACATGCCTCTTGGAGAGGTCCCGCAACGTTATCAGCGTCATACGGTGGGGGTGTCAGAGTCTGTTGGCTGACTGCTTTGTAGGGTTGCCTGGGTAGTCGTGTGTTACCGTGAACGTCATCCATGACATCACTTTGTAGAAGCTATGAGCTTCAGATTTTGAGATTTTGGTCCTTGGACAAAATTTTTTGTAAAAAACTTTTTTGATCGTTATATATACATACGACTTCTACCGGCTTATCTTGTGTCATGTGATACTTGTGATGTGATTGATTTATAAATGAACCAAATGTCTGTCTAATAAATAGTTAGATAATGCATCCGTTAATGTATTTAGACATCTAGGAATATGCTGATACTCAATATAATCAAAATAACGTTCCAAGAGGTGAATTCGCAAATATACCCGTAACAAAGTAGGACTTCGAATAGCATAGACATTACTTAACTATAGTACTACAAGCTGCGAATCGAGTCGCACAACCAAGTGACGGATACCGAGTGAGATAAAATTAATCAACAATTCAATAACGACACTATACTCTGCAATATTGTTGGTCGCATGGCCAAGGCACACACCTCGTAGAGTGATAAGTTCATTTGTAGGGGCATAAATTGCCCACGCAGTAGAAGCAAGGTTCTGAGTGCTACGGCTAGCGCCATCAACAAAGCCAATGTGGGGTAGCGAAGACTTCGACATATGGAAATGAAACACAACATCACATAAGGGAAGAGACCAGATAACAAAAAAAGCATACTACAGTAACACACAAGAAGTATGATACAATAAAATATAAGTACTTGTGCACAGGTGATCTTATGCATAGTACTTCTTTAAGTACAACCCATTTCTGGGTTCACTCAAAGGGATACCATCATAATCTACTAACTCGTAAGATCCTTTCTCCAAAACTCGTCTAACGATATAAGGACCTCGCCACATGGCTTCGAATTTTCCATCTCCTAGCATATCTCGATCTTGTTCATAGAGGAGAACTAGATCTCCTTCGGAGAAAATGTGAGGCTTGACATATTTGTCATATTGGGCCTTAACATGTTTCTTCTGGGCTTCTTCGACTAGGGTAGCATCGCGTCGAGTTTCATCTAATCGCATGAGATACAACAGACGTTCTTCCTTAGCAAAAGTGTTTGGTAGGAGTTCGATGACTAGTTTTAAGGAGGGTATCTCACATTCAATCAGGAGGATGGATTCTAGACCATAGATTAACTGGAAAGGTGTAAACCTAGTAGAGGACTTAACAAACGTTCGATAAGCCCACAATGCTGAAAAAAACATTGTGTGCCAACTTGTTTTGTGAATCCCTATCATTTGTTAGAGCATGGTTATGAGAACTTTATTAATCACTTCAACTTGGTCGTTGGCTTGTGGGTAATAGGGCATTGAGTTTTCATGAAGAAGACCCAAATTTTATGTGATTTCAGACATCATGAAGTTTCTAAAGTGGCTATCGTGATCGATAACGATAGCCTGAGGAACACCAAAACGAGCTATGATGTGATTGAAAATGAATAATGTTGCGGTCTTTCTAGTATTGTCAAATGTCGGCATCGCCTCGACCCATTTCGTAAAATAATCTACGGCTACAATAATGTATCCATTCCCCCCAACCGAGCGGGGGTGACATGTCATGAAATCGATGCCCCATTTTTCATAGGGACTGATAGAGACCACAGGGTGAAGAGGAGCGGGATGTGACCGTATCTTATGTTTATAGGTCTGGCAAGCATGGAATTTTTGGATGGCGACTATGAAATCGTTAAATAAAGAAGGCCAAAAATACCTTGCTCGTAAGATCTTCTGGGCAGTAGCATACCCAGACATATGACCACCACAGGCTCCAGAATGGCAGTCATTTAAGGCTTTCTCGGCTTCTTCGAACGTGAGGCAGCGTCGAAAAACTGAGTCAATCCCACGATGATAAAGAGTATCCCTGAGGATAATATATTGACGGGATTGGTAGCGTATTCGACGTCGATTAGTAATGGACAAATTGGGCCAGAAAGTCTGGTTTTGGAGATATATGATGATATCACCGTACCAAAGATCATCGGAACTAATTAGGAAAATGAATTCATCAGGTAATGAATCGGCTGCTACATTTTCCGTTTCAGAGTAGGGAAAGTCGCATATCAACTTGACAAACACTAAGGAATTCTTGGACTTATCTCTTTCGAATTCTACGTCAAACTCCTGGAGTATCACGATCCATTTGGAGTATTTTCCCCCTAGCAATTGACGTGTGAGAATATGTTGCATAAGGTTGCAGTTAGAAATTACCGTAGTCTTGCGAGAGGGGATATAGTACCGAAAACGTTGAACTTCTTGGACGATTGCCAAGGCCAATTTTTCGACCTGTAAATACTTGGTTTCAATAGGTGTTAGACTTCAACTCAAGTAATATATAACATGTTCATCATGAGAATCATCATCTTGGACGAGAACCATGGCGATAGTGTAATCCGAGGCTGCGAGGTAGAGGAAATAAT
>JZKD02S1390390.1:304444-324091 GCA_000966675.3 Picea glauca
CACGTGTCAGGGATAGTTTCAAATCTTCAAAGGCTTTGTTTATGATGGTATCCCATACGAAATTAGACCCCTTTTTGAGTAGTCGCATGAATCCAAGAGTTATCTTGGCGTAGTTCAGGATGAAACGATGAAGAAAATTTGCTTTCCCTTGCAAACTTTGTAACTGGCAAAGTCTAGAAGGAGGAGGGAGATTGAGAATCACCTCGACCTTTAGAGGATCTACCCTGATCCCTTGACATGAAACAATAAAGCCTAGAATTTGGCCGGATTCTACACAGAAAACACATTTGTGAGGATTCAAGCGTATATGGTAAAACCGACAACGGAGGAAAATGGGCTCGGCGGTGGATTGGATGATCGACCCAACGCATGGAATGAGCGGGGAAGTCATCAAGATATGGCTACACGATGTGCTTGATATCATGGAAGGCATAAGACATAGCACACTGAAAAGTTGCACCAGCGTTATTTAGATCGAAACGAAGTTTTCGATAGGCGAAAGTGCCCCAAGTACAAATGAAAGAGGTTTGTGTTGATCCTCGGGAAGAATATTGATTTGATTATATCCAGAGAAACCATCCATCAGAGAGAATATTTTGCTTCCGGTGCAATCGTCGACAATCTAATCGATGAAGGGGGTAGGAAAGTTGTCTTTAGGACAAGATTTGTTAATATCCCTATAATCAACGCATACGCAAATTGTGCCTTGTTTCTTTTCAATCGAGACAAGATTGGAAACCCAGTCAGTGAGGACCACCGGGTAAATAAAGTCGGCTTTGAGAAGTTTCTCGACTTCAAGCTTGATAGCAGCCGGTTTACGTGGGTGAACTAGATGAAGGCTTTGCTAGACAGGTTTAGTGTCTAGGTATGTCTTAATCTCATGTATCACAATGTTGGGGTCGATACCCAGCATTTATTCATAGCTCCATGTGAAGACGTCACATAATTCTTTGAAAAGTGACTTGTAGGTGATGATTTTATCAGAGGAACACGAAGCTCCGATATGAACATTTTCGACAATTCCAGGTTTGATGAATATGTCGAGGGGAATAGTCGATGAGATATTGCTTAAGTTCCCTTTAGAAAACACATCGTGTGTGGACTCGGGAACGGTTGAAATGACGACAACGGTCGACGGGGTCAAGATCCATTGGTAGCTCTCAATGGTGTGTTGTTCTAGGAAGAGGATGTAATGGTGATGTCCATCGTTCCAAGGGATGTCTTCCATGACAGACATAATCATCTCATCCATGGGAAAAATGGCGTGGAAAGGATCTAGAGATAACTCACCAAGAGAGGGGGTATAAGGGGTTGTCGATTGAATGGCCTAATAGGCAGATTCGATCAGACTCAAAGGCATTTCGTCGCCATAACAAAGATGATCGTCGGGGTTGGGTACCATCCATGGGTCATGAGACGCAGGGGTTCCATGAATCGAGGTGGAGATCATGTTGATTGAAGCGACAGACGAGTGTGGAACATCAGGTGGTGGAATGGGCAAGGTACCCATTAACGAAGAGTCTTTGAGAAGACCTACACCGACGTTCTCGTAACCCGGTGGGGTTTTAGCGATGAATGATATGTTTCCAATACACATTTCCGAGTCAAATAAGGCTAATTGGTCAATGGTGATTACCTTTCCTTGATGTGGGAAACGTACAACACAAAAAAGAGTCGACACAACTGCGCGCATGGAATTGATCCAGCTACGACCAAGGGAAACATTGTAATCGAGAGGAGTGTCAAAGACTTCCACTTGGACTTGGACCGTTTTTCCTTCTAGCATGATTGGCAATGAAGGAAGGACACCATAAGGCTTAAAACTGGAGCCATTGAAGGCTTTGAGTGTGTTATGGGATTCAGTCAAAGAGGGAGAGCCGATGGTTTTCTAGCAGGTAACAGACATGACACACATCAAGGCACCCTCGTCGATAACAATTCTACAAACGTTTTTTTCAGAGACAATCACTTGGATTTGGAATGCGAGTTGAGGGGGTAACTTTGGAACGTGATCTTCCAAGTAAAAAATTATTAAATTTGTATCTGTTGGGTCTATTCCACCGATAGCTTTCAACAGTGCCTTTCGTTGTGTGGGACAACTTTGAAGAAACTCGAGGGCTGACATGGCGGAAGGTGCTTGGGCCAAATCTTCAACAATGTTGTAGTTCTGGGTAGCACGAGCATGAGGATTGAAAGTCAATTTTCGAACAACGCCCTTTGCCGAGCAACGAAGAACTGTTTCAAGGCTCGACTGTTTGAGATGAAGAGGAACGTTGGTAGGTGGAGTCGTGGGAGATGGTTGGACCAATGAAGGAGGTATATTATCAACCTTCTCTTTAGAGGGAGAATAATCTTTGGCTCGAGTGGTAAGTGTGATGTCATTCTTCTTTGAATCTCCAGTACACATTAATACATAGGACATAGTAGAAGGGGAAGGTTGGTCATGAATGACCAATTCGGCCTGTTGTTGAGAGGGGAAGGGTTGGGACAAAACAACCAGAGTGGGCAGTTTCGGGGCCCCTTGAAGGAATTTAGTAACCTTGGCACGTCGTGGAAAATCCTTCATGTAGTGATCATCACCATAGATAAGACAAGGGTATTGGCGTTTGCGCTTATCCTTATCATCAACAGGTGGAGTTTTGGTTTTCTCTGCTTGCGAAGTATTTTTTTCCTCCTTATTCTTACTCTTTCCCTTTTTGGATTTGTTTTTACTGGCTGGGGTAGATTGAAACGCATTTACCTTAGAAGTCTTGCCGGTGGGAGGGGTAGGAGATGGATCATTTTGAACATTAGAAGAAGCAGGTTTGGGGTTGTTGCTCGTGGAAGAATGTGGTTGGGCATGGAAAGTGCCAATCACACTGTCAGCTACACGGGAAGCAGCTGGAGTAGTTGAAGTGGCAGAAGTGGAAGGACGAGGTGCATCAGGGAGTAAGTCGTAAAGAGTACCCATTTGTGAGTAAACGAGGTCGAGGTATTGAGCATGACTTATGGCCTATTCTTCCATAACAACTCCACCCATGGTGATGTCATGATAGATGTCGTTCATGAATGATTTTGTGAACCACACTGCCAACAACTGATCGGGAAGTTCGAGTTTGATGAGACGTCATCTCTATCGCCACTCATGAATGTGATCGGACATATGAGTGGCTTTTTTTTGTTTGAAAGAACTCAAAATCTCAGTCCCCATTTCATAACGGATCGATAACTGGTAGTGGGTGAGGAAATCCATAGCTAGGGTGTTGAAGTCAGCGAAGAAACCTCGTGGTAATTCTATATACCACTTCGCGGCAGAACCTGTGAGAGTTCTTTGAAAAAGATGTAAATGAATATAGTCATCCATCAAGGAGTTGGATGAGCACCAAAGGTGAAAAGTCATCACATGATTGTTTGGGTCCTCTCCCACTTTGCCATTGAATTTAGGGATGTCAGATGGAAACTTGGCAGGTATAGCGGGCCATTGGTGAGAGTGACGGATCAGATCGTTTAAAATCCTCGACAAATTTGGAAGATCCAAAGTGGCTAAGAAGGGTAACTGTCTATTCACATGGAGGTACTGGTGGCTTTGGGGAGGGAGTCCCGTCGACAAACTAGTGGGACCATAAGTAGTCTGCATATAATGCGAAGACCCAGGCAGATTCGGTAGTTGTTGTGGAGCAAAGTAGCTCATGGGATTGTACCCTTGAACTGGGGTGTAAGTTTGAGCATTTGAGCCCCAAATAGGATTGGACGTACCTGGATATAGTTGGCCTATACTAGGGGGTATAACGGATGTATCCAGAAGTTGTTTCCCCCTAATCGATTGAGGGTTATGTTGTATCAAATGTTTCCAGTACTGAGCCAAGGATGGAGGTATGTTTTTTCCATAGGGTGGGGTCGGTGGGGGTTTTCCTCCAATCGGGGGTTGAGTACCAATTGGGGGTTGTGTTCCAATTGGGATTTGTGCTCCAATAGGAATTTTCCCTACAAGGGGGGGTTGAGTCAAACCTCCTTGGTGAAATTGTCCAACAACAGGAATCTGGTAATTTGGTGTGAATGATAGAATGGTGCCACTAGGATGGGTGTCACTGATAGAGGATGGAAAAGGTCCTCCGAAAGAGGGTTGAGGAAGTGTCGGAATGAAACCGGGAGGAGAGTGCCCAGAAGAAGAGGGACCACCAAGAGTTTCGGATGGGGTTTGCGTAGGAGTGGGAATAGAAGCATTCAACGCACGGTATCCAAGTGGAAGTGTCGGGGTGACACTGGGAGAGATCAGTGTGCCAATGGGGGCTTGACTAGCCACTGTAATACCAGTGTGAATACTCGTAGTATCTATGTAATGGACCATTGGTAAAGGGAGGGTCAAGATGTGGTTGGCTCGTGGAGCTTCTGTACTAGGAAAATAATAATAAGTAGTAAAAGGTACTGTGTCTGGGTCAGAAGTTTCAGGGAATGCAGGTGAGACGGTGATATCAACGCCTACTCCTAAACCAAAGAGATCCCATCTAAAAATGCCAATAGTCCAAAAAGGATCTTGGCCCTTGGGTCCTGGAAAAGGTCCATTCGGTGATCCAGAAGACAAAAAAACTAAGTCTCTGGAAGACATCTCTCAGAATCAGGTGAAGTCGAAAGTCCTCTCGAGAATTGGTAATCCATAACCATTCTAGAGATTCAGTCCTTTCCACTTGAGGAGTGGTGAAATCTTGGACTTCACTCTATTGAGGAGAGCCCTCTGGTGAGCTTGTAGGCAAGGGTTGAGAACCTTCTAGATTTTCTGGGGGTAAGCCCTACATTCTACATGAATGACGTGGAGGGTCTATTGTGAATGAGTTACCAACTTACAAAGAAAATCATGTGGTTAACTTGGGTAAACAAACAACGCGCGCTAGTAAAAATTCTAGGAAACAAAACCAAGCAAACAAGACCTTCTAATTCTGAAGTTACTAGTTGGTGATGAAATCCAACGTCACAACAACGAGACGAGAAGGGGCTGGGCTATGGTGGAAAATTTATGTTGACAACCTGCTTAACAGACTTACACCCTGGTGCAAGCTCCCACACATAATCGTGGGTATACCCTCCAAGGAGTCCGAGTGAGTTTGGCCAATGTCGATTCTAGGTACCATGAAGACTTGCCCCTTCACAGTCACCTTATGTAAGACCCTAAGAAGATAGGCCACTAAGGTTACTACTGACAAAAATAAAGCCTGGGGGGACAGTCGATAGTCCGATCCACACGCAAGGGCAGGGTATCTAGCTCGAAATCAACTTGAGAGGTTTCCACTCATCATTGTGGGTATACCTTCAAGTGACCCTCGTAATACATGCAATATCTACACTGATATCAATGAAGTAGGGTGAGTAACTCTGTCAATATCAATGCAACCTTAGGTTTGAGCCTTGTGTGAGAAGGGCTTTCTAGAACAAAATGTTGTAAATGGAATTTGACATTACTTAACACAAGATGCTATTGTGTGTTTTGTGCTTTGGAGAGTGTATCTCTCTGCCTATTCCAAAGCTCTAGCCTAGCTAATGGTTGGTGTAATAGACTCCTAGAAAAGAGTTACTAGTTAAATTTTAAAATTGCGCAATATTATTAAGGGCTGTTGTTACTCAAAGGAAACAGACATGAAACTAATGTTGTGTGAGACTCTGACCCAACAATGCAAATATAGGAATGAAAGATATCAATTTCCATTCAATGAATCCTATGTATAGGAGGGAAAGAGAAGTTTTCCAGAACAATCTTGAACTACGATATGCAATCTTATTTAAAATGCAATCTTCAACAAATCACATGACAATGAAAATTCTCTATTTGTTCTATTTCAACAATTGATTTCCAATATTTTCCAAATGAAAATGATTTTAAAAAGAATTTTTTTTTTTACTTTTCAAAAAGAACCACCATGGTGGTGAAACTAAGGAAAACCAATAACTAATGAATAAGAAATAAACAAAACCCAAACCAATCTTTCAATGGAGACAAAAATGACAAGCAGGCAATACTAGTCTTTTCAATTGCATGAGAACAATGATTTTCCAAATAATGAGCAAATGAGAAAAACAAACAATCCCAACTTTCAAACTGATCACCGACTCCTAACCAAACAAGTACTCTGATTCTAGGATCAGAGATTATATCCTTGCTAATAAAAGTCAAGAGATGAGAGTTGAGAAAAAGATGGACAAGAAGAGCCTTTGATTTTCGAAGACTGATCGTGCACAAAATCCGAAGTCAAGAAACAATCAACTAGTGGTCCAAGAAGTTCTTTTTAGACACCTATACAGATCTGGGCATCTGAGCATACAAAAACCTTAAATCCAAAAATTTTAAAAAATGGGTTTGCAGGCTATTAGTAATGTACAGTGCGAGAATGGATCATTCTCATAGGCTGACCTTAAGAAGAGTGCAAGAATATTGCATTGGACTGAAAGGCAGGGTGCGAACTCAAGGGGTTCTCGCAAGCCACTAAGGGGTTCAGTGCGAAAAGGCCTGAAACTAGGAAAAATTTTGGAAAAAGACAAAAATTTTGAAGTGACTTCTGGACCTAGGGAGTCTATCAGAGTTTCTTGAAGACTCAGAGATTGATCGAAAGGAAGAAAGGTAAGGCAAGAGAAAATGGCCAAAGAAAAACACCAAAAACCACTAAAAAATGTGTTGCATCCCCAGCGGAGTCGCCAATTTTGTTACCGGACTAATTGGTAGGTGCAGACACTAACAAATCTCCCTAGATCCACCTGAATCTAGAACAAAACATGATAGGACATGACTCTTTCCCTAAGTTACGACCATTGAATTAGCTAATAAGGAGGAACAAGTGACATACCTTTGTATCGCTTCCTTAAGTCTTTGTTGCTCCTACTTCGCTTCGATGCTCTCGTGAGGTCAAGACCAAGACAACACAAACCAACCAAAGTGAAGATAGAAAAATGTATTCAATGTCAACTTATGCATATGATCAAGGAATTACACAATAAAGTAAGCGTGACTTTATGGGAAAAGGACATGCTATTGTATCATATTAATAGAAAGTAGAAGATACAACCTGATCGCCTTGATGTCGCAAGCTTCATTTCGGTGACTCTTGGTTCCAACAAACACACTTGCTCTGTACTTGCATGAAGAAGATCCAATTCCTCTTGATAGACCTACTAGAGTCTCCAAGCTTCTGTTCAAGCAGGGTTCTTCACACAATTCCTTCAACAATTCTTCAATTAATCTTGCTTAACCTTTTCCATGAGAATCCTTTCAATATATAGGAGAGGGTGAGATGGTTATATGGATGAGAATGATCCCACCAAATCAAAGAAGCCAGTAAAATGACAACCATATGAATGCCAACTCATTTTCTATAAGATTCCCTTCTAGAACCCTCAAGACTTCTTCTCTTTTCCAAGTTTGAAAACAAGTTCACACCCTATGTATAGAGCAACCTGCGAGAAGTTCGCACCCTATATGAAGGTGGCCTGCGAGAATGGGTCATTCTCGCACCCTAGGCCATATGTAGCCTGCAAACTCACCTTGAAAATATGTTTTATGGAAGGAGATAAATGTCACTTTTCTCAGGAGAAAGTTCTTGTTGAGAGCCTGAGTACACTATTGTCAATACATCACCAAGATGACCAAAATCATGTGTAACAATTAACCATCAGAGAAATTTCAGCATTGCAGCTGAAGAAATGTTATAGAAAAGGGTGTCAAATATTTGCAACTCATATGGAAGAGACACCTAAGGATAAGGTGCCAAATTTGGAAGATCATGTAGTCATGGAACATTTTGAAGATGTGTTCAAGGAGGTATCAGGACTACCGCGAAAAAGAGATATTGATTTCTCTATAAATTTAATGCTTGGAGTAGCTCCAATGTCAAAGAATCTTTACAGAATGTGTACACCGGAGCTGAAGGAGTTGCAAATTTAACTTGAAGAACTTTTGAAGAAGGGGTATATACGCCCAATTGTGTCACCTTGGGGTTACCCAGTCTTGTTCCTGAAGAAGAAAGATGGGACATTAAGATTGTGCATTGATTTCATATAGTTGAATAAAGTGACTGTAAAGAACAAGTATCCTCTACCAAGGATTCATGATCTCTTCGATCAATTGAAGGATGCAAAGATATTTTCAAAGATAGATCTCAGGATAAGATACCATTAGGTAAGCATTAAAGAGGAAGATATCAACAAGACTGCCTTCAAGACAAGATATGGTCATTATGAGTTGACAGTTGTGCCATTTGGGTTGTCAAATGCACCAGTTGTTTTATGTGCTTAATGAATGGTGTTTTTCGAGAGTATTTAGAAAAGTTTTTCATTCTCTTTTTTGATGAAATCCGTATATATTCCAAGTCATAAGAAGAGCATGAGCATCATTTGAGTATGGTGTTGCAAGTATTAAGAGAGAATCAGTTGTATGCCAAATTATGCAAGTAATCATTTTATCAGAAAAAAATTCATTATTTGGGACATATCATTTCAGAGGATGGGATAGCAGTGGCTCCTGAGAAGATAGAATCCATTAGAGAATGGTCATCGCCAAAGAATATGACATATGCCGGATCATTCATGGGCCTTGTAGGCCACTATAGGAGATTTATTGAAGGATTCTCAAAGATTTCACACCCAATCACTTCCTTACAAAAGAAGGGTGTGAAGTTTCACTGGACATTGGATTGTGAAAACAGTTTCCAACACTTGAAACAATTGTTAACAAGTGCTCCAATACTAAGGATTGTAGACCCAAATGAAACCTTCATTGTATGCACAGATGCATGTAAAGAGGGACTTGGTGGATTCCTCAGTCAAAATGAGTTCGTTATATGTTATCAATAAAGAAAGTTGAAGAAGCATGAAAGACAGTATGCCACTCATGATTTGGAGTTGGTAGCCATAGTGCATGCCTTGAGGAAATGGAGACACTACCTCATGGGGAAAAGGTTTGATGTGAGGACAGAACATAATGGTATAAAATATTTATTCGATCATCCAAATCTAAATGCTAGGCAAAGAACATGGTTAGAATTTCTAAGTGAATATGACAAGAGAACAAAATGGTTGATGAACTCAGTAGAAGAGTGCAAGAATTGCATGCTATAACCATTAGCATGTACCAATCATATTTGAAATACAAAATTACAGAGGCTACCAAATCATATTTGCAATACAAGGAATTAGTGCAAAATCACAACAAGGAAATTTGCAACAGAAAATTGAAGAATAAATGCTAGATAATGATGAAATTCTCATGTATAGGGGCATAATTTATGTACCAAATTCTCATGAATTAAAACATATGATATTGAGAGAAATGCATAATGTACCTTATGCTAGGCACCCAAGTTATCAAAAAACTATTACAGTTGTCAAAAGCCAATATTATTAGCTAGGCATGAAGAAAAAGGTTGTTGATTTTATTTCCAAATGTTTGAAATGTCAAAAGGTATAGGCTGAGCATAGACACCCAACCGGGTTTCTACAACCATTACCCATTCTTGAGTGGAAATGGGAAGTTTTAATAATGGATTTTATCATCAAACTGCCCAGAACAAACAAGCAACATGATTCTACCATGGTAGTGGTGGATAAGCTTACTAAATCTTCCCATTTTATTCCAATTAAGCTCACTCACAAAGAAGCCAACATTGTTGACGTTTATATGAGAGAAATTTCTTGATTACATGGCATACCCAAGACAATTGTGTTTGACAAAGTTCAAAAATTTACCTCAAATTTTTGGAAAGAATTATTTAATGGATTTGAAACAAATTTGAATATTATTACAACTTATCATCCATAATCAGATGGACAAGCAAAGAGGGTGAATCAAGTGATTGCAGATATGTTGAGGATGTATGTGATGGATAAACCATCAAAATGGGAAGACTATCTCTACTTAGTAGAGTTTGTTTATAACAATGGTTACCAAGCATATTTAAAGATGAGACCATTTGAGGCACTTTATGGTAGAAAAGTGAAACACATTGGTAAGCTGGGATAACCCAACATATAGAGAAGTGGTTGGACCACATTTACTCAGGGAAATGAAGGAGAAAATGTTGAAAACAAAAGAAAATTTAAAGGATTCCCAAGACAAGAAGAAAAGATATGCTGATAAGGGAAGAAATCACAGGGAATTTAAAGTTGGGGACCATGTGTTCTTGAAAGTGAAGGCCAACATAAGTTCCTTGAAGTTCGGAAATTGTTCAAAGTTGGCATCTTGCTATTGTGGGTCATTTGAAATCCTAGAAAGGATTGGTCCAGTAGCTTATATGATTAGATTGCATGCATATATGTATGTTCATAATGCATTCCATGTATCATTTCTCAAGAAATATATACCTAATCCTAATCATGTTGTTGATTGGAATATGATTCAGGTGGAGCAAGAAGGCACTTTCCAAGTTCATCTGGTACACATTCTGGACCGGAAAATAAAGAATCTTCCGAATCAAGCCACAGGGATTTTAAAGGTCCAATGGACTTGGTACAGTCACGAGGATGCTTCTTGGGAGCATGAGGATGCAATGTGGGTAGAATACCTGCATCGTTTTTAGTATTTTTGAAAATTTTGTTGTATATGTGTATAGAATGCACTAAGAACAATGGATAAATAAGGGGAGGGGATTGTAATATCTCTAGGCTGAACCCAAATGTAAATGTACTTAAGCTGGTGAGTTGTTTGATATCATTGTGTATGCACCTCTCATGGCATAGTGCGCGCATGTACTACGTAGTAAAATGATGAAGTGTGCACATTCTAGGATACCACGCGCAACAACTTAAGTGCACGTGATTTTGAGGCCAGGGAGCCTTTGTGTATATGTTGTGTTTTATAGGCTAGTGGGCCAATTATTATAATCTAGGAGGATTATGTTTGTATTAGGCTAGAGAGCCTAGATGCTAAAGGACAACACAACTACTTGTGTATATGTCTCATCATTAATATAAAATGCATTGCTATGCACAAACCGACCACGATAAAAGAGTATGGGGGACTAAACTCCACTAGTTAGGGAAAGGGGGAGATAAAAGTTAAGGAAAAGGGCTAAGCTAGGGAGCTTAAGCCAAAAAGGAATATTATATTAATATTTATTAAGTATAAAGTATGGATAATTATTTTATCCTAAGTTCTAAAGATGGGGACAAGTGGGCCAAAGTAGCTCCCAACATGACAAGTGTTACGTTGGGAACATGCATACTTATAGTTTGGAATTAGCTCATTTTCCCCTTCCTTCCATCATTCAGTCATCCAGTCAATCATCCATAATCTTTCACACACTCATTGAGATATCCTTCGTACCTTCCTATCACTGTACATGAACCTGTATCCATAGCCATACTTTTTTGTGTAGCGATTTATCTTGGGAGCGAGACCTAAGAAGTGGGTTGTCAGGCCCATGGGATATTGAAGATGCGGGTTGTCAGGACCGTGATAAATTCTCTTTGGGTGAGAGAATTGCTGGAAATTTCTTTCCTAAAGGTGATAAACTGCAACTACAGGGCTCTAAGACTTCATGTTCGACCTGTTTCTGAAGCCTGAAAAGGATGTGTGGCAATCGAAGGACTATTGAGCTGAGAAGGGGCACACTTCCTGGGGTGGGACAGGCATGTGAGGAATGAGGGACTGTAGGCTATTAGTTTGAGTAAGCACCTATGACAGAGTCTTTCCTGTTGTCTATGAACCATTAGCATGGTTAGGAATCCCTTTCCCCAGGTGGAGTTTTGTCCCAGCTCGGGGGTGACTCCTTGTTAAGAGTAATGAGTAGTGTTGTCTAATGCTGGGAGGTCCCTAGAAGGTCTGCATGTAGTTGGTGATATTCTTACCAAGATAAGGGTTAATAGTGTGATAAATTTGCATGATGCATTATTATTTACGTGTTTATTTTTATGGGTTTATCCTATGTATGGTTATAACTCTCTTTATATTTATGGGTATTGCCTGTATATGCTACATGTATATGTTTTCTATTATTTCAGTATGAAACCGTGCATTTACAAAATGTATTTGTCTGTTTATGTTTTATATATAAATTTCTGCAATAGTTCTATGTGTATATGTTTTAAATGCATGTAGTTCAAAATTTTTATGTGGCATAACTTAGTTGGATGTTGGGTATGTTACAGTATGTTGAGCAGAGAATAAAAATGTTTTCTAGAGTAGCATGCCCTGGCATGGGTGGTCAGGGATGTTACACCACTCGAATTTGAATGCTTTTGGAATTTTGTCTGACCCTGGAGTGAACACTCTTTTTGGTTGACCTTGTGAGAGACTAAGGTCTTATAAGGAATAAGGACTTTGCCTTATTGCACACCCCTTAAAATATTCGTGAGAAACTATCTCAGTCCACCCTCATGACATCATGGACCTATTGAACTAGGTACTCGTTATAATACCACGACAAGAGTGATAGTAATATGTGACAGTGATGCTTCCACACCTCTCCCTCAAATGTTTGGTTCTATCCATGGCCCCTTTACTCATGTGAGTTGGATTGACAAACATCATCAAGCTTGCATCCACTGAAAAAAAAAATGTCAATAATCCATATACATAAATCATATTGTAATCAATCATATGTCACATGTGCATAAAATGAAATACTCAAACAAATACAATCAACTTTGTGACTCAGTCTAGAGTCCAAGGAATTTCATTGATGTCATCAACATCCATAACCTGTCATGTGTCCTACACAGTCAGGAAAACTCGTCAATAACATATGCCAATACATATACATAAAAATAACAATAATTCACAATACATCATCATCAACATATATAACCCTATAACATCTCATTCTACTGGGCACACTATTATTGACTTATTCTTTGAGGACACTTGTGTGCAAGGGATCCAGTTACAGTATATTATGATTTCATTTTGATTATGGGTTATATATGATGATGATGATGATGATGTATTTGTGACTTATTTCTAATTTGATGTATATGTATTAGCATATGCTATTGATGAGTTTTCCCGATTGTGAAGGACACATGACATGTTAAGGATGCTAATGGCATCAATGGACTTCCTTGGACTCTGGATTGAGTCAGGGAGTGGATTGTAGTTTTTTGAGTATTTCATTTTATGCACATGTGATATATGATTGATTTAAGTATGATTTATATATATGAATTATTGACAGTTCTTTTCTTAGTGGATGAATGATTGACGATGCTTGCTAATATGACTCACAAAGGAGTAAAGGGGTCATGCACAGAAAACAAACATTGAGGGAGAGGTGTGGAAATGTCCCTGTCATAGACTACTAGGACTCCATCTATTTCCTAAATGATAGGTTAATGATTACCTAGTTCGAGAGGTCCATAATGTTGTGAGGGTTGAATGAGATAGTCCCTCATGAATATTTATAAGGGGCACACAATAAGGAATAATCCTTATTCCTTAGAAGCCCTTAGTCTCTCACAAGGTTGACCAAGTGGAGTGTTGACTCTAGAGGTTGGAAAAACTTCCAAAACCACTCAAAGGCGAGTGGCACCCTTGGAGCACGGAGGTGCATGTCGAAGGGCACGTCATGCAATTAAAAACAAAATTGAGTCAATAAATCTAGGTGGCCTAGAAAATATTGAAATGGTTAGGCCTTTTGAGAATAAAATAATAAATTAAACAATAAATTATTAATTATATAGACTAAAAAAAGTCTAAGCCTAAGTATAAGTCTAATATTAACTAAAGGACTAAATAAAAATATTCAATAAATTAAAAGAATTAAGATAAAATCAAACTCTAGGAAAAAGGTGATTAAAATTTAAAGGTTGGAT
This sequence comes from Picea glauca, assembly GCA_000966675.3. Classification (NCBI taxonomy): domain Eukaryota; kingdom Viridiplantae; phylum Streptophyta; class Pinopsida; order Pinales; family Pinaceae; genus Picea; species Picea glauca. The sequence continues at coordinate 318,209 of JZKD02S1390390.1, forward strand.
AAAATGCACATGTGTGCATGAAATAAATAAAATGGGTTTTAAAATAAAAAGAGATAAAAAATGAGAGAATAGGAGTCCACATAGAATAGTATCTCGAGTCAAACTACTTGTAAGTCTAACTAGAAGAAGACTCCTAATCCAACTCTAACTAATATCTAGTTAGGGTACACTCATTGAATGATAATTTGGGGAACAAAGGGAAAAATCAAAGATAAAATAGGAACGCAGGAACAAATTGGGGAATGTGAGAGAAATTGGATTTTCAAATAAAATAAAAATGGTAATTACTTGTGCAACTTGGGGAGAGGGTGACAAGTGTGTGGGTGAATAATACTAATTAAACTAATTAAAAAAACAATTAGTTGTGCAGGAGTACATGTGTCATTGATGGTTTTCCTATAAAACAAATGTGGTAGAAGGGAAAAAGAGCTCACTGATTCTTGGTAAATTTATGTTGCCAAATTTTTTTGGACAATGTTTTACTTGTGAGAGTTGGGATTTCAAGCTCGGGAAAGAGGGGAAGTTATTCCTTGCGAGACAAGATTGAGAGATATTGTGTTTTGGTTTCTTGTGTGTGGCCCCTTTGTGGATGGAGGGCTAAGGGGAAAGAAGAGTACCCCTAGCATTGGTTGGGAGGTACCAGTGAAGTCTTTATGATTAGAAAGTGAGAGTAAAGGAGGAGCGCAAGTTACTAAAGGACATTTTCAAATTCCATCTTCATTGGTTATGGTATTTATTTTGAAATCGATTTGTGATAAGAGTAATTTGTAATTAGAATTTTAAAAAATTCATTGTAGATGCATGTTGTATTTTTTGAATCAAAAGTGGTAACTTCGTTGAAGGGTATTGTGTAATTTAGAAAGTGGAAATTTTATTGTTCACTTACAATTCAATTATAAACTCAATATGAAAAATATTTGTTGATTCCCTACCTTCTCAATTTTCAAACTACAACCCATAATTGATTTTTATTGTACGCTTTCAATTATTGTAAAATTGGATTATTGAATGGTTGGGTCGCTTTGAGCTATTTAATAGCTATGAATATAAAATTTATTTGGTCACGGTCGAGTATTGACTATTCTAGAATTTAGAATTTCGTTAACTCAGGAAAAATACGATTTAAATCCAGAGATTAGATTCTTAATTGATCTCTGTATAGATTTATTTGTAAATTGAAAATTTGAATTCTGAATGTTCTTGTTAAACATGTTGGTAATTTCGAATTAGATTTTTTGTAAGATTCTTGTACAATTTTGGAAATTCAAAACATAAATTCATTAGATCGTTATGAAGTTTGCAAATCTGGAATTGAATTCGCTTAGTTTCAGCCAAATTGTTTACACAATTTGGAGTTTGCTTTCACTAAAATCCTTCTGTAAGTAGTGACTGCAATTTTTTTTTATTGAATATTTTAACTCTTGTTTTCGCTACAAAATTTGAATTGTCATTCCAAAAGTACATTTTGTTATGTTAGTTGAAAAAAATATTTGTATGTTGAAATGATTATGGTAGGGTCGTCGTAGATTTATATTCCATATCGTGAATGGATTTTTGTGAGATCGTTTCCTTTGTATTTTATAGGCCCAAAATTTTAGAATATGAATGACACACTGCCAAATAAAATGATAGTACTGGTATAAAATATTCAGATGGTTGTTTAAATTCAAATTGCAATTTCATGTTTGGAACTTTTATGGATGTTGTCGAATTATATTTAGACCTTGTCAATTAAAATATGGGATGTCAAGTTATGTTCCTATCCAAAAGTTGAATTTTTTCATGTGTGCATTGTGAATTTTTTTCCCATGAATTTTTTTTATCACTTTGTATATTCTTTGTAGAATTTAAGCAAATTCGAGACTTGAAATGGTTATGGCTACTATAGAATTAAATTTCATTTTTGCAAACTAGAATTTTAAGTTTTTTGTTAATTTCTAATTTGTAATTGTGAATTTAAAGTATTCATTGAACTCTACTTCATTATTGTCAATCATGAGCTTTAAATTGCTTGGTCGCTGTAAAATAATTAAAGATCTGATTGTAAGGACCCTCCTCGTTACGACAACAACTCTGACAACAAGTGCAAAATTTTTGTTTTAAAAGTGTGTGCACGTGTGTGGAAAGGAAACAGACACACTTGACTCTACGTCCCACCTGGCAACCAACAAGATGCAACCACGACGATCACCACCTAAAGATAAGACGCACAACAAGTAGCAGCAAGATATAAACATCCTCTGACAAAGGTGCAAAATATAAACATTTAACGACACACTGGGGTAGGCACAATATGATCACAGAGGGAAGAATCCATGATAGTAGATATTACTCTTTCTGCACAGGAAAGAAGGGTGTTTAATCTTAGTCCTCTGCTCCAGAGACAGAGAAGGTCAGATAGGCTCCTGGCCGACTGCTTAGGCAGAAACTAGTAATCTCCGTCAGGCATGTTGCAAGAGTGGAAACCCTGCCTTTAAAGGGCTCGAGACTCTTGATACGACACTGGATTCTTACACAAGAAATACATACAGACATGTACTAAGCTACAAGGAGGTGTCTACATCCCACCCGACACAAGAAGACAAGAAAGGATTACAACCAAGCAAAATAATATTAAAAACACCACAATCGCGACGGAAGGAGCAAGTCTGGAAGGACTCCGACAATAACCACCCAATGGTCAGGACTCAGCCTTACCTGGGACTCAATGGAAACAAGTACATATCAACACTTCATTTAGTTCCGTTAGTCAACGAGTTACCATCCCATACCTTATTGATGTATACTCCAATGTTTCCATCACCCCAATGACTCAATCAGGATAAGTTAGTGTACTTAATTCCAGGACCTTACACTATATATGCTAATCTATGACAAGTAACATTTACAATATCACTATCATGAAATGATAAACATACTACGCTTACATCCCACTAACCTTGCCAGGATAACAAGTCACCTTACATCTTTAGGTGTTAACCCAGTAAGCGAAATTACGGTATCATTGCCATAAAGTAGTATCACCATTTCATTAAGTTATAACGACCTTGAAAAAACATTCACAACCAATAATCGCATTGAAACATGACATCCTATAATTATTAACATAAACAATAGACGTTCCATTACATTATCACCACCATTAAACGAAATAACATCAACCTTATTCTTACTATAAGCATTTAACATTAGGCATTATATCACCTTCTTCATTAGGTTATAATGACTTTGCAAAATAACATTCACCACCGATAGTCACATTGAAAGATACATACTATAATTATTAACATAAACAATAGACGTTCCATTACATTATCACCACCATTTAACGAAATAACATCAACCTTATCTTTACTATACGCGTTTAACATTAAAACCAAATATTAAAACCCAATTGTTATGCAACAATATTAAACCACAATGTTTAACCACGATATTAACCTACTTGTTATTAAACCACTTAATACTAATCATCCTACTATTCCACTTAATATTAAACCATAGTATTAACCACCATATTAGATCCAAACCTTACAATGATAATAATAAAACCAATATTATAGCGATCGTAGAACCATATAATAAACTGCAATAATAAATACCAGAGTAATTAGAACAACATATTAACCCGCCAGAATTAACCATAAGAATTCCATATTAAAAAGGAGATAGCATTACTAAACCGACTTTTAGAAGCAGGGTATTAAGCCATAAAAACGATAATGAAATCCATATTTTGAAATGAGTCCGCAGTATTAACCGAATTGTTAAAGCAGCATATTAACCATGAATTAAACGACAACATCCGTAATTGGAATAAGACAACATTATTAAACTGAATGTTGAAGGAAGCACATTAAACCATGAAAATTTATGTCTCCAACAAACTAACCTAATTTACGTTCAATAATATTTAATGTAAGTTTACTTTAAACAGGCAATATTGAAATTGAAATTTCACCGATTAAATTTTAGTGTTCGAGACTTAATAGCATAAACAAAATCCAGTACATTACCCTTCCATAAACCATCACGATCTTGAAATAGGCGTTGTATGCACATTACCATTTATATTTATTGCAATCCTTGCTAATTTCTAAGCATTAGAGGCGGGAAGGGATGGCGTGTTGTTCACTCTACCCAATACAAGTTAATGATCGGCAGCTTGGCGAACGGTGGGCACACATAACGCTACCCAACTCAATGAAACAACAACCCCAAAAGAACACAGTTTCATACACCACGATGGAGATGGGGTTCCTGCTAATCCCTTCCTTACACTGCGCAAGCTCGACGAGAAGGCTAAGACTAAAGGACAACTTTCTTTCAATAGGATAAGGATTTCATTCTCTTAATGACGGAAAGCCAAGTCTTAACCGAGGGTAACTAAAATCACATAATCAGAAGGATATGGACTGCACCAAGGAGTATCGGAGGACTAGGCATAGTCTTAAGATTTTAAAAACATTCTAAAAATGAGCATGAATACATTACCATTCAAGAGTAAAGTAGAAATCTGAGGTTTAGGGTTGAGTCTGGCATAGGATCAGTAGGTAGTTAAAACTAGAATTACATTTCTACAGAAAGAAAAATTCTAGAGTAAAAGTGAAGCTTGTTCTTTTTTTTTTTTTTAAAAAGACCTTATATCTAGCGATTTTTTTTTCATTTACCTTTGCATCAGTGTAGTTTAATACCATAGTTAAATAAATGTTTGTAACGACCTCCTCGTTACGAAAACAACTCTGAGAACAGTTGCATTTTTTTTTTCTTTTGTTTATGGTGTGTGCGCGCGTGTAGAAGTAACAAACACACTTGACTCTACGTCGCCACTTGACAACCAACAAGATGCAACCACGATGTTCAACACAAGAAGACTAAAGGCACACAACGAGTAACTACAACAATGTACGACCATAGGCATAAGGTGCACAACACAAACATTAAGACATACTGGGGGTGCACAGTAAGAACTCAGAGGGAAGAATCCATGGTGTTAGGGTTACTATTTCTTGACAGGAAAGCAGGGCATTTAGTCTTATGTCTTCTTGAAAGAAGATTAGACAGGCGCCTGGTCAACTGCTCAGGCATAAACTAGTAACCCTACCTAGAACAAGACCCAAGAAAGACGAACAAAACAGGACAACCCCGACATATCCCAGTGACAACAAGCAATAAACGCCCCTAGACATAAGGTGTACAACTAGCAGCTGTAAGCAGAAAACGATACCAGGTGTTAAGTACAGTACAGTCACAGATGGAAGAATCGACCAGTAGAGTTTACTATTTCTGCACAGAAAAGCAAGGCTTTTGGTCTTATGTCTTCTCGAAAGAAGATTAAACAGGCTCCTGGCCGACTGCTCAGGCAGAAACTAGTAATCTCTGTCAGGTGTGTTGCAAGAGTGGAAACCTTGCCTTTAAAGGGCCCGAAACTCTTGATACGGCACTGGATTCTTTACATAGAAAAATCACACACATAGACATGTCTCCTAAGGCTACCAGGGGGTGAGTATATCCCGCCCGACACAAGCAGACCAGGCAAAAGAATGATCTCGTCCAAGTACAACAACAACTCAAGACAACCACTAACTCTACGGACGCGCATGTCCGAAGGACTCCGACAATGACCAAACAATGTTAAGACAAGGTAGTTCCCACGACTCAAGGCATGTAATACTGGCCCAATACTCCCTTGAACTCCATTAGTAGACAAGATACCCAACCCAACCGTTTAAGAATGTAAATTTAAGTAATTGCAGATTCCCCCATTTCAATCTTAGTAATTCAAGGTACTTGGTTCTAGGACCTTATTTTTATAACCATCAGTAACCAAAGTTTTAATCATATTAAGATAAGTCCACAATGCCATTATTTTTCATAAAATAC
>JZKD02S1390390.1:324141-337211 GCA_000966675.3 Picea glauca
TAAGCAATTGTATGGTGAAAATATTAATATCTATTGGGTTACACACCTGAATAAAGCAATTGCTAACTAACTCGAATAACCAAGAATGAAGCAATAACGCAGTTGTATAATAGCAATTTGTTTCCGTAATAAGCAAATCTTTTTATATTGAATACGTAATAAAGCAATTGCGTGGTGAAAATAATAATCATAAAAAGAGCTTAACCCATTCCTACCATTCCTAACAGAATGATAAAGGTAAAATAAAGTACATCATTATTATGGAAAGGAAGAGGGAGGCATTACAAAAAAATAACCAATAACATTCTAAATAAGAACTAAATAACCTTACTAAAATCAAGATTAAAATACCGTAAGGTGCATGAACATTCGATTTGATTTATGGGAAATATCATTACCCTTATATTTATATTACATTTCGCTAACATTCACTACATTACGATTCCTTACAATCCATCACAATAAATTTCATTAACCTAACAATGCACATAGGATAACAATGACATTGCTTTTATATGTTGCCTAATACTAACTGCACACTCTGTATTATATTGCCACACTACTCTCACATAAGTCAACCATGTATTACCATGACGTTACTTTTACATATTACTTTAACCTTATTACATATTCATTCACAATACCTTTATGCAATTCTGTAGAAAATTATGTTATCCATAACATTGCAAAAATGATAGTAGCATTACTTTTCTATCGTTCTGACATTACATTACGTATTACATGGTAAGGAAAATCTAAATTCTAGGGCCTTGTAATTGCATATTGCCAATCATGAATTGCTTGAACGGTAAAAGATTTGCCCAAACACATAAAAAAAATTGCCAGAATAGTGGAATGAATTGCCAATAAACGAATTGCCAGAACAGTAAAATGAATCGCCAGAACACATAAAACGAATTGCCAGAACAGTAAAACGAATGGTCAGACAGTAAAACGAATTTCCAGAATAGTAAAACAAATCGCCATAACACATACAACGAATTTCCAGAACAATTAAATGAAATGCTAGAACGGTAAAACGATTGGCCATTAAAACGACTTGCCAGACAGTAAAACGAATTGCCAGTAAAACAAATTGCCAGACAGTAAAACGATTTGCCAGAACACGAATTGCCATATTTAAAAATGCCCCCCCAGTCAGATACCAATGCCCCCATTATTACAAACGCCCTAGGACATATGAATACACCCATAGAAGTGTAACAACGCCCAATCAATATAAAAGCGAGGTGCCCATACATTTATAAACGCCCATACAAAATGAAATGCCCAAACTTTTATAAACGCTCGCAGAAGTTAAAAACGGCCAAAACAAATGTAGAAACCCCATGGATGAATGTTTAAAATGCCCACTGTCATTTTAAACGCCCAACGAATTTATACACCATGAAAACGAATGCGGAAGGCCCAACAAATTCTAGAAACACCCAACTAATTCCCAACCATGAAAATGAATTCTTCAACACCAGATCAACTGATCTGAGAAACAATAAAAAAATATGCCCAACGAAAGTGCCAGAGCGAATGCCATTACAAGTTTTAATTCCATAAAATATCCAGCAATGAAATCGCCAGAACCAACATTCAGAGCATCTTAACCAACAAAATCTTTCCAAAAACAATATCACTGTAGCATACAAGGACGAATTACAATAGCTGAAGCAACATATTACACTAATACATCATAATCGCCGAAGTAAATAACTAGATAGTCTACTCTACTAAACACATGAGCATACTGTTGCCTTGCACCCGCTTCGGATGACGTCCCGCGCTCTGTGTCGTGTCCCGTTCTCCGTGCCACTCCCGCTCGCCGACCGCAGAAATCTCACCGGTACCTCCAAGCCAATCTCTAGGGGTACTCTGCTTCCCCCTTAGCCCCCCGAGCCACAAAGGGGCCACACCAGATCCAGAGATAAGACTAGCTTCTCCGCTCGCCTCCAAGGCTGAACTACCACTCCAATACAGCTGAGAATTTCCCAACTCCTCACAAGCAAACAATCAATCCACAATCCGGCAGCGTAACGTTACGCTAACCATTCATCCCCTTCTTTTATATAAATTTGAGACCCACCTACTTTCCTAAATCATTATTAATTTAATTTTTAATGACAATCCTCTAAAAATTCTCTGTCGTCCAAGTGTCACTCATCCCCCACGTTTCTCCAAAATTTATTTTCTTTAAAAATATTAAAAGACTTAATTACCTCACCCCCCCTATAGTCGCTCCTAAAATTACTCCTAGGGTTCCTAGATCCCCTCTCATGCTTTTAATAACTTTCCTAAAATGAAGTTGCTGATTTTTAGTAACTCCTTAATTGTTGATTCCTTTTTGCTTTTTCCCCTATGTCCCCTACTTTCCATTATTAAGTTTCCTTTATTACAAGTTTCCTTATTTCTATTAATTATTTCTCTCTTTTTATTTTATTTTTTCTTTTAAACCCAAAAAGATAAATGCACTTAATAGTCTTTTCAATATATTTTTAAAATCCTAACTTTTATACTCCCACACTTTAATAATTTTATTTCTTCGTTAAAATTTAAAAACCATGGGTGTCAATTAATTTATCTCCCTCAATACTTTACCCCCCCTTAATTTAAGAAGACTTTAACTAATATATAGGAGGGTTTTAGTTTACGCCGTTATGTTTATTTTTGTAGGATCTTTTCTTAGGGCTTATCAAAATTTTATCTTTGAGATGTTTTAAATTTAGGTTTAGATTTGAACTGGGCGACAATTCATTAGGGGAGTCGTTTTGAGAATTTCTTAAGGCGTTAAGGTCTTAGGGTCATCTAGGTTGTCTCATCATCATCATCAATGCGACATGCCCTTCAGGACGCACTATGTTCTCCAAGGGTGCCACTCACCTCGTTTGCTTCTGTTGCGTGACGTGCCCTTCAGGATGCACCACGTGCTCCAAGGGTGCCACTCGCCAACTGGTGTTTCTTTTGCACGACGTGCCCTTCAGGATGCACCATGTGCTCCAAGGGTGCCACTCGCCAATTTGACTGTTTGGTAGACATCTATAACCCATGGAGTCAACACTTAGCTAGGTGAACTTGTGGGAGACTAAGGGATCTAAGGAATAAGGCCCCCGCCTTATTGCGCGCCCCTTAGAATCATCATGAGTGACTGTCACAGTCTTCCCTCACGACATCATGGATCCTCTCGAAATAGGTAATCGTTAACCTACAGTTCGAGCCATGGCAAGAGTGCTCGTAGGCCGTGGCAGGGCTATTGTCCACACCTCTCCCTCAACCTTTCTGGAAATCATGTGTGGCCCCTTTACTCCATATGTGAGTCTGGTCGACAAGCTATCGTCAGTCTGCATCATCAACCATCGTGTCAGAACGTCAACAACATATCAAAAATCAATATCATATCATCAAAACAAAGCAATATCACTGTAAATGAATCAACCCAAATAGCACATTCCCTGACTCAATCCAGAGTCCAAGGGGGCTCCATCGATGCCTCTGCATCATCAAGGTCCGAAACCCTGCACACTTAATGAAACTGAGTCAATAGCACCTGTCTACATCAAGTAGTAAAACATCATGTCGTCTATCAGAACGCATCATAATCAAGCATAAATGTATTAATATCAGAAAAGTCCAGATCATTTTGCGAGCAAGTGTCCTCAAAGAATAAGTTTTGTAAGTGCACCAGAGTGGGATGTTACATACACCCCCTCTTAGTCTAAACTTCATCCCGAAGTTTCTCAGTATAAGTGTCGAAATAAATGTACCACAATATCATAAGTACCACAGTATCATAAGTCTATCTATCAAACAAAAGTGGAAACTGTTGGCACATATCATATGCGTCCTCCCAGGTCGCCGAGTTCGGACTATAACGGTCCCACTGGACCTTGACCTGATCTACCATTCGACGTCGTAACTGTCGAACACGATGATCTAAAATGCGGACTAGCTCAGCCGTGAGCGCTCCCTCATCCGATAGTTGCAAGGAAATCATGTCAATCACGTGTGTAGGATCACTAATATAATGTCTCAAAACAGATACATGAAAAACATCGTGCATACGCCTCAAAGAATCAGGCAAGGCTAGTCGATAGGCCACGGGCCCCTTTCTCTCCACAATCTCGAAAGGTCCCATGAACCTGGGAGAGAGTTTAGCTCCCTTTCCATACTTGATCGAACTCTTATGCGGTTTAACCCACAAGAAGACTCGGTCGCCGACCTCGTAACTACGGTCGACTCGGTGCGCATCAACATAACTCTTATGTCGATCCTGCGCTTCTTTAATCCTTTGTCTTATGGTTTTCATTTTCTCTACCGTTTCTTAGATCGCTTCTGTTCCAACCAGGAATCTATCCTCAAGCCAATCCCAACTCAAGGTAGTCCAACACGGTCGCCCATAAAGGAACTCAAAAGGCGCCATCTTAATGGTTCTCTGGTAACTGTTGTTGTAAGCGAACTCTACTAGAGGAAAGAATTCCTCCCAATGATTTTTTTGGTCCATCACGTACATGCGCAACATGTCTTCCAAGGTTTGGTTCGTTCTTTCCATCTGTACGTCAGTCTCTGGGTGATACGCAATACTAAAGTTAAGTTGAGTTCCCAAGGCCTCTTGGAAACTCGTCCAAAATCGTCCTGTAAACACTGATCCTCGATCGGATATAATATTTTTAGGCACGCCATGTAGCCTCACAATCTCATTGATAAAAACTCTGGCTATGTCCGGTGCCTAATACGTCATCCGCATAGGAATGAAGTGAGCACTCTTCGTCAGAGTGTCTACTACTACAAAAATCGAGTCGTGTCTCCTTGCCTTCAGTGGCAATCCAACAATAAAATCCATCGAAATAACTTCCCATTTCGATTCCGGAATGGCATGTGGTTGAAGTAATCCTGTCGGGTGTCTATGTTCAGCCTTTACCTGTTGACACTCGAAACATCTAGCCACAAAGTTGACTATGTCGGCCTTCATTCCCTTCCAGAAGAATAAGGGTTTAAGGTCTCCCCTCATCTTCGTGACTCCTGGGTGAGCCATGTAAACTACTCTATGAGCCTCGCTCAGGATCAACATCCTCAACTCGTCGTTTGGTGGTACGTAAATCTGACCTCTAAACCTCAATAAACCGTCCCTATCAAAAGAAAATCCCTCATATCATGCTACCATCATTGTGTTTTATCCGATAAAATCCTCGACTTCTTTGTACCAGTCATCGTCACGCTGTAAAGTGAGAATCTTCTCACGTAGATTCGTATGAAGAGGCAACACTGAAAAGATCCATGGTCTCCGACTCAAAGCATCCGCCACTCGGTTCACTGTTCCCTTTATGTAAGTAATCTCGAATTCGTACTCGCTAAGCAATTCTGACCAACGCCATTGTCACGCGTTCAGGTCGCTTTGCATAAAAATCTGTTGTAATCCACAATGATCAGTCTTTAATTCAAATTTTCATCCAACAAGGTAGTGTCTCCACACCTTTAAGGCATATACGATGGCTAAGAACTCCAAATCATGTGTCGCGTATTTTTCCTCATGCCTTCTTAGTTTCCTCGAAATGTAAGCAATCACTCGTCCGTCTTGTATCAGGACTCCACCCAACTCTTCCTTGGATACGTCAGTGCATACCAAGAATTCTACGTCCATGTCAGGGACCTTTAGTATCGGTGCTATTGTCAACAACTCTTTAAGCCCATGAAATGCTTCCGTGCATTTCTCTGTCCAAACAAACTTCTTGCTTTTCTTCTGCAATTCCATGATCGGATTTGCTATATTTGAAAATCCCTCGACAAACTGTCGATAGTATCCTGCTAAACCCATAAAACTACGTACTTCTATGACATTTGTCAGCGTAGGCCATTCCATAATAGCCTCGACCTTGGCTGGATCCACGACGATACCTTCGCCGAAAATTACATTCCCTAAGTAGTGAATCCTCGATTGATAAAAAGAGCATTTGGACAACTTCCCATACAATTTGTGTTCTCGCAAACACTGTAGTACCAAGTGCAAGTGCTCGTCATGCTCCTCTTTCATCCGAGAGTAGATCAAAATATCGTCAATGAATACTTGGATGAACTTGTCCAAGTACTCGCGGAACACCCCGTTCATCAAACTCATGAATACCCCTGGGGCGTTTGTCAATCCAAACAGTAAAACAGTAAACTCGTAATGTCCAAATCTTGTCTTGAAAGCGGTCTTAGGGACGTCATCCTCCTTGATCTGTAACTGGTGATACCCTGATCGCAAATTGATCTTGGAGAACACCGTCACACCCTTCATTTGATCAAACAGATCGTCAATTCTTGGTAAGGGATACTGATTCTTGATCGTAGCCTTGTTCAGTTGACGGTATTCAATGCAAAGCCTCCACGATTTGTCCTTCTTTCCAATGAAAATGACCGATCCACCCCACGGTGACACACTAGGACGTATCAGTCCCAGGTCCAGCAACTCCTTCAGTTGCATTTTTAACTCTTGCAACTCCAGGGTCGACATCCGATAAGGATTTCTTGCTATCGGTTCAATCCCCGGTTTCAGGTCTATAGTAAACTCCAATTCTCTTTCTGGCGGCATCCTAGGCAACTCCTCTGGAAATATGTCTGCAAACTCCTTCACCACTGGAAGGTGTTCTAGACCTTCTGCTACTCCCTTTTCATCTAGCGCAAGGATCGCATACAACTTGCACCCCTTGCGCATACTCTTCCGTAACTGTAAGGAAGAGACAAACCTCAGGGATACTCCCTGGTTCCATCCTACAATCACCCATCTATGTCCTTCATTATCAACCAAGCTCAACCTCTTCGTCTTATAGTTGAGTATCGCCTCATGTGTTTCCAACCAATCCATACCGATCATGACGTCATAAGATCCTAAGATCGTGACGTACAAGTTGACCCTCATGACAAAATGTCCCAGGTTAAGGGCACAACCCGTAACCTTTCCTCTGATCATTTGTTTGGCTCTCGAAGCCATCTCCATGAAGCTAAACTCGTCTTGTTCGACTGCCTTGACCTTAATCCTTTTTAGCACTGCACCAGAAATGAAACTCTCAGTAGCTCCTGGGTCTATCAAAATACTAAGGGTCTGGTCAGCGACAGTACCTGTCGTCTCGAGCACAGTCGACAGGTGCTCTGCCTGGCGGTTATTCACCGCTGCATGAATCCGACGGGCCTTGCCCATATCTCCCACTGTAGTGGGTCCGGCTGATCCGGACGCTCTGGTCCTCTCCACAGGACAGTCGCGTTGGTAGTGTGGCTCCCCACACGTCCTACACCCCTTCTTCGGCCCAGTAGTCCTGGTACCTGAAGTAGAAGATGATGACCCAATGGCCTGGAAACCTGATCTGTTCTGATGAACAGGCCTAAACTGCTGCTGCTGCGGGCGATGCTACTGTTGTTGCTGTGGTCCTCGGTAAGGTGTCCCCTACTGAGGTGGCAGTTGTCATGGTGTAGCAAAAGTGGATCCCCTCTGGAAGCCATGATACCCCGACGTATGTCTCGCTGGTGTCTACTGCTGCGGCATACCATATGAACCCTGCCCTGCAGGTCTCGCTGGAGTCCTGGTATGACCCCCGCTGATAATCTCCTCCTCTGCTACAAGGGCCTTTTGGACAGTGTCATGCAAGGTTTGAGGCATTAGAATCCTAACCTTTGCACGCAGGCTGTCGTTAAGGATGAACACAAACCTGTTGACCTTGAGCTTCTCAGTGTTCAGGTGCAGAGCGTACTGGAGCAGCTCCATAAAACGTGCCTCATACTCGAGCACCATACGACCTCCCTGTCGTAATGCGTTGAACTCATTGAGCTAACGCTCAATGAATTCCTCTAAAAGATACCTCTCTCGAAACCGTTCCTCGAACAGTTCCCATGACACGTCTTCAACAACCATGTTTAGCTGCGGCAGGAGCGTCTTCCACCATAGAAGAGCGCTCCCCTTCAGTTGAAAGACTGCCATGCGGACCTTCACATTGGAGGTATAATCGCGAAGTGCAAAGCACATCGCCATATTCTCCAACCATGCCTCGGAGTCTGTGTCGTTCGGGGCACCAAAGAACTCGGGAAATTTCACCTTCTCGAGTTCACGATGAATGCTACCTGTAATGGTCAGTGCACGCGATGGAACCTCTGTAGGTGTCGGCGCCCTGGCCTTGTCTCTATCCAATCGACTGATCAACATCTCGAACATGCGTTGAAAAGATCTCATTATCCGCACGACATCGGCAACTGCGATCTACTCCTATCCGAGAACCTACTCGCCTCCCTGGGGGTTAGACCCCTCCGGCGTGGATGCTGCTGGAGGCATCACGCCTCCTCCCCTAGCACCCCGTCGTCTGCCTATGCGGCGTCCTCTAACCATGATTACCTGTACACACACAATCAAATCGATCAACAACAGAATAATCAAATATAATCATGTCAACGGAAGCCGTAGCGAATCCAAAGTCGCGGGTCGAACACGCTCTGATACCATATGTAACGACCTCCTTGTTACGACAACAACTCTAAGAACAGGTGCAAATTTTTTTTTCTTTTGTTTAAGGTGTGTGCGCACATGTAGAAGTAACAAACACACTTGACTCTACATTGCCACTCGACAACCAACAAGACGCAACCACGATGTTCAACACAAGAAGACTGAAGGCACACAACGAGTAACTGCAACAATGTACGACCATAGGCATAAGGCCCACAACACAAACATTAATACATACTGGGGGTGCACAGTAAGAACACAGAGGGAAGAATCCATGGTGTTAGGGTTACTATTTCTTCACAGGAAAGCAGGGCGTTTAGTCTTATGTCTTCTTGAAAGAAGATTAGACAGGCTCTCGGCCGACTGCTCAGGCAGAAACTAGTAACCTGACCTAGAACAAGACGCAAGCAAGATGAACAAAACAGGATGACCCCGACATATCCCAGTGACAACAAGCAATAAACACCCCTAGACATAAGGTGTACAACTAGCAGCTGTAAGCAGAAAACAACACTAGGTGTTAAGTATAGTACAGTCACAGATGGAAGAATCCAACAATAGAGTTTACTATTTCTACACAGAAAAGTAGGGATTTTAGTCTTATGTCTTCTCAAAAGAAGATTAGACAGGATCCTGGCCGACTGCTTAGGCAGAAACTAGTAATCTCTGTCAGGTGTGTCGCAAGAGTGGAAACCCTGCCTTTAAAGGGCCCGAGACTCTTGTTACAGCACTAGATTCTTTACACAGAAAAATCACATACACAGACATGTCCCTTAAGGCTACTAGGGGGTAACCATATCCCGCCCGACACAAGCAGACTAGGCAAAAGAATGATCTCGTCCAAGTACAACAACAACTCAAGACAACCACTAACTCTACGGACACGCATGTCCGAACGACTCCGACAATGACCAAACAATGTTAAGACAAGGTAGTTCCCATGACTCAAGGCATGTAATACTGGCCCAATACTCCCTTGAACTCCATTAGTAGACGAGATACCCAGCCCAACCATTTAAGAATGTAAATTTAAGTAATTGCAGATTCCCCCATTTCAATCTTAGTAATTCAAGGTACTTGGTTCTAGGACCTTATTTTTATAACCATCAATAACCAAAGTTTTAATCGTATTAAGATAAGTCCACAATGCCATTATTTTTCATAAAATACCTAACACTAAAGATTGCACCTTAATTTATAATGACATATATTACCGTTACATAATTCCATGTTATAATACAAGACATTTGTCCTTACACATCCCCATGTCAATAAAATACACTAAGGCGCCCAGGGCCATGACACCATGTTACCATAACCTTGCAAATTAGAAAGCCATCAACATGGTATGTTATCTAACCCTAACAGTACTTTTATTTGTTACTAGATCCTTTCCCTTACTTAAATGGAATAATATATTAAAATTGCATTACCCCCATAAAGTGCCACCACTAACTAGTATCAAGGAGTTCCTTCTTAAATTGAAGATATAAACAATTCCTACTTAATTGAATGTATAAAGCAATTCTTATTATATTGAATACATAATTAAGCAATTGTATGGTGAAAAAATTAATATCTATTGGGTTACACACCTGAATAAAGCAATTGCTAACTAACTCGAATAACCAAGAATGAAGCAATAACGCAGTTGTATAATAGCATTTTGTTTCCTTAATAAGCAAATATTTTTATATTGAATACATAATAAAGCAATTGTGTGGTGAAAATAATAATCATAAAAAGATCTTAACCCATTCCTACCATTCCTAACAGAATGATAAAGGTAAAATAAAGTACATCATTATTACGGAAAGGAAGAGGGAGGCAATACAAAAAAATAACCAATAACATTCTAAATAAGAACTAAATAACCTTACTAAAATCAAGACTAAAATACCGTAAGGTGCATGAACATTCAATTTGATTTATGGGCAATATCATTACCCTTATATTTATATTACATTTTGCTAACATTCACTACATTACGATTCCTTACAATCCATCAAAATAAATTTCATTAACCTAACAATGCACATAGGATAACAATGACATTGCTTTTATATGTTGCCTAATACTAACTGCACACTCTGTATTATATTGCCACACTACTCTCACATAAATCAACCATGTATTACCCTGACGTTACTTTTACATATTACTTTAACCTTATTACATATTCAGTCACAATACCTTTATGCAATTCTGTAGAAAATTATGTTATCCATAACATTGAAAAAATGACAGTAGCATTACTTTTCTATCGTTCTGACATTACATTACGTATTACATGGTAAGGAAAATCTAAATTCTAGGGCCTTGTAATTGCATATTGCCAATCATGAATTGCCAAAATGGTAAACAATTTGCCCGAACACATAAAACGAATTGCCAGAACAGTAAAATGAATGGTCAGACAGTAAAACGAATTGCCAGAATAGTAAAACAAATCACCAGAACACATACAATGAATTGCCAGAACAATAAAATGAAATGTCAGAACAGTAAAACAGTTGGCCATTAAAACAACTTGCCAGACAGTAAAACGAATTGCCAGTAAAATGAATTGCCAGAAAGTAAAACGATTTGCCAGAACACGAATTTCCATATTTAAAAATGCCCCCCCAATCAGATACCAACGCCCCCATCATTACAAATGCCCTAGGACATATGAATACACCCACAGAAGTGTAAAAACACCCAATCAATATAAAAACGAGGTGCCCATACATTTATAAACGTCCATACAAAATGAAATGCCCAAACTTTTATAAATGCCCACAGAAGTTAAAAACGGCCACAGCAAATGTAAAAACCCCATGGCTGAATGTTTAAAAAGCCCACTGTCATTTTAGACGCCCAATGAATTTATACAGCATGAAAACGAATGCGGAAGGGCCAACAAATTCCAGAAACACCCAACTAAATCCCAATCATGAAAACGAATTCTTCAACACCAGATCAACTGATCTGAGAAATAATAAAAAAATATGCCCAACGAAAGTGCCAGAGCGAATGCCATTACAAGTTTTAATTCCATAAAATATCCAACAATGAGATCACCAAAACCAACATTCAGAGCATCTTAACCAACAAAAGTTTTCCAGAAACAATATCATTGTAGCATACAAGGACGAATTACAACAGCCGAAGCAACATCTTACACTAATACATCATAATCGCCGAAGTAAATAACTAGGCAGTCTACTCTACTAAACACATGGGCATACCGTTGCCTTGCGCCCGCTTCAAATGACGTCCCGCGCTTCATGTCGCATCCCGCACTCCGTGCTGCTCCGGCTCGCCGACCACAGAAAGCTCACCGGTACCTCCCAGCAAATCACTAGGAGTACTCTGCTTCCTCCTTAGGCCCCCGAGGCGCAAAGGGGCCACACCAGATCCAGAGATAAGACTAGCTTCTCAGCTCGCCTCCAAGGCTGAGCTACCACTCCAATACAGCTGAGAATTTTCCAACTCCTCAAAATCAAACAGTCAAGCCACAATCTGGCAGCGTAACGTTACGCTCACCATTCATCTCCTTCTTCCTTCTTTTCCCCTTCTTTTATAGAAATTTGAGACCCACCTACTTTCCTAAATCATTATTAATTTAATTTTTAATAACAATCCTCTAAAAATTCTCTGTCGTCCAAGTGTCACTCATCCCCCACGTTTCTCCAAAATTTATTTTCTTTAAAAATATTAAAAGACTTAATTCCCTCACCCCCCTTATAGTCGCTCCTAAAATTACTCCTAGGGTTCCTAGATCCCCTCTCATGCTTTTAATAACTTTCCTAAAATGAAGTTGCTGATTTTTAGTAACTCCTTAATTATTGATTCCTTTTTGCTTTTTACCCTATGTCCCCTACTTTCCATTATTAATTTTCCTTTATTACAAGTTTCCTTATTTCTATTATTTATTTATCTCTTTTTATTTTATTTATTTATTTATTTATTTTTTCTTTTAAACCCAAAAAGATAAATGCGCTTAATAGTCTTTTCAATATATTTTTAAAATCCTAACTTCTATACTCCCACACTTTAATAATTTTATTTCTTCTTTAAAATTTAAAAACCATGGGTGTCAATTAATTTATCTCCCTCATTACTTTACCCCCCCTTAATTTAAGAAGACTTTAACTAACACATAGGAGGGTTTTAGTTTACTCCCTTATGTTAATTTTTGTAGGATCTTTTCTTAGGGCTTATCAAAATTTTATCTTTGAGATATTTTAAATTTAGGTTTAGATTTGAACTGGGCGACAATTCATTAGGGGAGTCGTTTTGAGAATTTCTTAAGGCGTTAAGGTCTTAGGGTCATCTAGCTTGTCTCATCATCATCATCAATGCGACATACCCTTCAGGACGCACTACGTGCTCCAAGGGTGCCACTCGCCTCGTTTGCTTCTATTGCATGATGTTCCCTTCAGGATGCACCATGTGCCCCAAGGGTGCCACTCGCCAACTGGTGTTTCTTTTGCACGACGTTCGCTTCAGGATGCACCACATGCTCCAAGGGTGCCACTCGTCGACTGGACTGTTTGGTAGACATATATAACCCCTGAAGTCAACACTCCACCAGGTGAACCTGTGGGAGACT
>JZKD02S1390390.1:339246-349441 GCA_000966675.3 Picea glauca
TATTTTACCCTACACACTTTATGAAGGCTCACATTAGCTTAAGTGGGTTTTTTTTTTTTTGTTTAATTTTATTATTAGCACCTGTATTGTTAATGCTAGCTAGTAGGAAATGAAAGTTCTAATGTTATTTGAATGGCAGAGCTATTGTGAGTTGGAAAATAATGGCATTGTTATTAGGAGATGGTTAAGTTTTGATTATTATGTTAGGGTGAAGTAGCAGTACCTTCACTAAAAGACAAAACTATCAAGCTTATTACTGGGAATGAGGAAAGGCCTTATGTATGCGATTAAGGAAGGAATTACTATATGAATTCAATTAACTGAGGAATTGTTTTATGTATTTAATTTAGGAAGGAACTCCTTGGATTAGGTGGAGGTTACAAATCATAGGGGTAATGAATATTTAATGTATAGTCTTGAATCATGTTTTTTTTTTTTCTTTTGACATAGGGCTCAAATTTTGAACTAGCGATGCCTGGTTAGGGGAATTGTTTAAGGATTTATTTAGGTGTTGATGTCTTAGGGCTATTTAGGCTGACTCCTTCATCCACATTATTGCGACGTGCCCTTCAGGATGCACCACGTGCTCCAAGGGTGCCACCCACCTCTTGAATTTCTTTTGTGCAACGTGCCCTTCAGAATGCACCATGTGCTCCAAGGGTGCCACTCGCCAACTAAGTTTCTTTTGTGTGACGTGCCCTTTAGGATGCACCACGTGCTCCAAGGGTGCCACTCGCCAACTGGATTGATTGGTAGACATCTATAACCCCTAGAGTCAACACTTCGCCAAGCGAACTTGTGGGGACTAAGGGTTCTAAGGAATCAGGCCCCTGCCTTATTGCGCGCCCCTTAGAATCATCGTGAGCGACTATCGCAGTCTACCCTCACGACATCGTGGATCCTCTCGAACTAGGTAATCGTTAACCTACAGTTCCAGCCACAGCAAGAGTGCTAGTAGGTGGTGGCAGGGATGTTGTCCACCCCTCTCCCCCAACCTCTCTGCAAATCGTGTGTGGCCCCTTTACTCCATATGTGATTCTGGTCGACAAGCTATCATCAGCCTGCATCATCAACAATCATGTCAGAAATGTCAACATCAATCATCAAATCAATGAAACATCACAGTAAATATATCAACCCAAAAGCACACTCCTTGACTCAGTCCGGAGTCCAAGGGGGTTCTACCGATGCCTCTGCATCCTCAAGGTCAAAAACCCTGCACACTCAATAAAACTGAGTCAATAGCACCTATCTACATCAAATAGTAACACATCATGTCATCTATCAATCACATCATCATCAAGTATAAATGGTCTAACATCATAAAAGTCCAGATCACTTGCGAGCAAGTGTCCTCAAAATAAGTTTTCTCAGTGTGCCAGAGCGGGATGTTACATACATGAAGAAATAAAGTGTCACAGTATCATAAGTCTATCTATAAAACAAAAATGGAAACTGCTGACGCATATCATATGCATCCTCCCAGGTCGCCGAGTGCGGACTATCACTGTCCCACTGGACCTTGACCTAATCTACCGTTCGACTTCGTAACTGTCGAACACGATGATCTAAGATGTAGACTGGCTCAGCCATGAGCGCTCCCTTGTCTGATACCTGCAAGGAACTCAGGTTAATCACATGTGTAGGATCACTAATATAATTTCTCAAAATAGATACATGAAAAACATCGTGCATACGCCTCAAAGAATCAGGCAAGGCTAGTCGATAGGCCACGGGCCCCTTTCTCTCCATAATCTAGAAAGGTCCCACGAACCTAGGAGAGATTTTAGCTCCCTTTCCAAACTTGATTGAACTCTTATGCGGTTTAACCTGCAAGAAAACTCGGTCACCGACCTCATAATTACGGTCGACTCGGTGCGCATCGGCATAACTCTTCTGTTGATCATGTGCTTCTTTAATCCTTTGTCTTATGGTTTGCATCTGCTCTTCCATTTCTTGGATCGCTTCTAGTCCCACCAGGCCCCTATCCTCAAGACGATCCCAACTCAAGGGCGTCCGACACGGTTGCCCATAAAGGAACTCAAAATACGCTATCTTAATGGTGCTCTGGTAACTGTTGTTATAAGCGAACTCTACTAGAGGCAAGAATTCCTCCCAACGTTTTTGTTGGTCCATCACGTACATGCGCAACATGTCTTCCAAGGTTTGGTTCGTACGTTCTGTCTGTCCATCCATCTCTGGGTGATACGCAGTACTAAAGTTAAGTTGGGTTCCCAAGGCCTTTTGGAAACTCGTCCAAAATCATCCAGTAAACACTGATCCTCGATCAGATATAATGTTTTTAGGCACGCCATGCAGCCTCACAATCTCACTGATGAAAACTCTCGCTATCTCAGGTGCTTGATACGTTGTACGGACATGAATAAAGTGAGCACTCTTCATCAGAGTGTCTACTACTAAAATAATCGAGTCGTGTCTCCTAGCCATCAGTGGAAATCCAACAATGAAATCCATCAAAATAACTTCCCATTTCAATTCCGGAATGGCATGTGGTTGAAGTAATCCTACCGGGTGTCTATGTTCAGCCTTTACCTGCTGACACTCTAGACATATAGCCACAAAGTTGACTATGTCGGCCTTCATTCCTTTCCAAAAGAATAATGGTTTAAGGTCTGCCCTCATCTTCGTAACTCCCGGGTGAGCCATGTAAACTGCTTTATGAGCCTCGCTCAGGATCAACATCCTCAACTCGTCGTTTGGTGGTACGTAAATCCAACCTCTAAACCTCAGTAAACCATCGCTATCAAATGAATATCCCTCATATCGTGGTACCATAATTGTGTTTTGTCCGATAAAATCCTCGAATTCCTTGTACCAGTCATCATCATGCTGTAAAGTGAGAATCTTCTCGCGTAGATTTGTCTGAAGAGGTAACACCGAAAAGATGTGTGGCCCCTAACTCAAGGCATCCGCCACTCGATTCACTGTTCCCTTTATGTAAGTAATTTTGAAGTCGTACTCGCTAAGCAATTTCGACCAACGCCGTTGTCATGCATTCAGGTCGCTTTGCGTGAAAATGTGTTGCAACCCACAATGATCAGTCTTTAATTCAAATTTTCATCCAACAAGGTAGTGTCTCCAAACCTTCAAGGCATATACAATGGCTAGTAAGTCCAAATCATGCGTCGCGTAGTTCTCCTCATGCCTTCTCAGCTTCCTCGAAATGTAAGCAATCACTCGTTCGTCCTGCATCAAGACTCCGCCTAAACCTTCCTTAGATGCATCAGTGCATACCAAGAAGTCTACGTCCATGTCAGGGACCTTTAGTATCGGTGCGATTGTCAAGAACTCTTTAAGCCTCCGAAATGCCTCCACGCATTTCTCCATCCACACAAACTTCTTATTTTTCTTCTGCAATTCTGTGATCGGATTTGCTATCTTCGAAAAACCCTCGACAAACCATCGATAGTATCCTGCTAAACCCATAAAACTACACACTTCTGTGACATTCGTCGGTGCAAGCCATTCCATAATAGCCTCAACCTTGGCTGGAACCACGACGATACCTTCCCTGGAGATGACATGCCCTAAGTAGTGAATCCTCGATTGGTAAAAAGAGCATTTGGACAACTTCCCATACAATTTGTGTTCTCGTAAACATTGTAGTACCAAGCGCAAGTGTTCGTCATGCTCCTCCGTCGTCCAAGAGTAGATCAAAATATCATCAATGAATACTTAGACAAACTTGTCCAAGTACTCGCGGAACACACCGTTCATCAAACTCATGAATACCCCTGGAGCATTTGTCAGTCCAAATGGAAAAACAATAAACTCGTAATGTTCAAATCTTATCTTAAAGGCGGTCTTAGGGATGTCATCCTCCTTGATCCGTAACTAGTGATACTCGGATCACAAATCAATCTTGGAGAACACCGTCACACCCTTCATTTGATTGAAAAGATCATCAATTCTTGCTAAGGGATACTGATTCTTGATCATAGCCTTGTTCAGTTGATGGTAGTCAATGCAAAGCCTCCATGATCCGTCCTTCTTTCGTATGAAAATAACTGGTGCACCCCACGGTGACACACTAGGACGTATCAGTCCCAGGTCCAACAAATCCTTCAGTTGCATTTTCAACTCTTGCAACTCCAGGTTCGACATCCAATAAGGCGTTCTTGCTATCGGTTCGGTTCCCGGTTTTAGGTCTATGGTAAATTCCAGTTCCCTTTCCGGCGGCATCCCAGGAAACTCCTTTGGAAATACGTCCGCAAATTCCTTCACCACCGAAAGGTGTTCTAGACCTTCCGCTACTCCCTTATCGTTTAGCATGAGTATCACATAAAGTTTTCACCCCTTGCGCATACTCTTCCGTAACTGTAAGGAAGAGACGAACTGCAGGGAAACTCCCTGGTTCCTTCCTACAATCAGATGTCTCTGTCCTTCGTCATCAACCAAGCTCAACCATTTCGTCTTACAGTTGAGTATCGCCTCATGTGTTTCCAACCAATCCATACCGATCATGACGTCATAAGATCCTAATATCGTTACGTAGAAGTTGACTCCCGTGAAAAACTCTCCTAGGTTAAGGGCACAGCTTGTAACCTTTCCTCCAACCTTCTATTTGGCTCCCGAAGCCATCTCCACGAAGCTAAACTCATCCTGTTTGACTACCTTTACCTTAATCATTTTTAGCACTGCACTAGAAATGAAACTCTCAGTAGCTCCTGGGTCTATCAAAATACTAAGGGTCTGGTTAGCGACAATACCTATCGTCTCGAGCACAGTCGAATGGTGCTCTGCCTGGCGGTTATTCACCGCTGCATGAATCCGATGGGCCTTGCCCATATCTCCCACGGTAGCAAATCCGACTGGTCCGGGCACCCTGGTCGGATCCAAAGGACAGTCGCGCTGGTAGTGTGGCTCCCTGCACGTCCTACACCCCTTCTTCGGCCCAGTAGTCCTGGTACCCGAAGTAGAAGATGACTGCCCATCGACCTGAAAACCTGGTCTGTTCTGCTGAACAGGCCTAAACTGTTGCTGCTGCGGGAGACGCTGTTGCTGGTGTTGTGGTCCTCGATAAGGTGTCCGCTGCTGAGGCGACGGTCGTCGGGGTGTAGAAAAAGTGGATCCCCTCTGGAAGCCATGATGTCCCGACGTATGTATCACTGGTGTCTGATGCCGCGGCGCACCAGATGAACTCTACCTTGTGGGTCTCGCTAGAGTCCTGGTCTGACCCCCACTGATAAGCTCGTCCTCTGCTACGAGGGCCTTTTAGATAGCGTCGTACAAGGTTTGAGGCATCAAGATCCTAACCTTCACACGCAGGCTGTCGTTAAGGCCGAACATGAATCGGTTGACCTTGAGCTTCTCAGTGTTAAGGTGTGGAGCATACTGAAGCAACTCCATAAAATGTGCCTCGTACTCGGGAATTGTACGACCTCCCTATTGTAATGCATTGAACTCATTGAGCTGACCGTCAATGAATTCCTATGAAAGGTACCTCTCTCGGAACTGTTCCTCGAACACTTCCCATGACACGTCTTCCACGACCATGTTCAGCTACAGCAGGAGCATCTTCCACCATAGAAGAGCGCTCCCCTTCAGTTGAAAGACCACCATGTGGACCTTCATGTTGGAGGTATAATCGCAAAGTGTGACGCACATCGCCATATTCTCCAACCATGCCTCGGTGGCGACGCCGTCCGGGGCACCAAAGAACTCGGGAAATTTTACCTTCTCGAGTTCACGGTGAATGCTACCTGTAACGGCCGATGCATGTGGCGGAACCTCAAGGGGTGTCGGTGCCCTAGCCTCGTCTCTGTCCAAACGGCTGATCAGAGCCTTGGACATGTGATGAAAGGATCTCATCATCCCAATAACATCACCAACTACTATCTGCTCCTGTCCAAGAAACTGCTCGCCTCCATGGGGGTTAGACCCCTCAGGTGTGGTTGCTGCTGGAGGCGTCATGCCTCCTCCCCTAGCACCCCGTTGTCTGCCTCCGCGGCATCCTCTAATCATGATTACCTGCATGCACACAATCAACTTGATCAACAACAGTATAATCAATCTAATCCTGTCAACGAAAACCGTAGCGAATCCCAAGTCGCGGGTCGAACTGGCTCTGATACCATATGTAAGGACCCTCCTCGTTATGACAACAACTCTGACAACAAGTGAAAAATTTTTGTTTTAAAAGTGTGTGCACGTGTGTGGAAAGGAAACAGACACAGTTGACTCTACGTCCCACCTGGAAACCAACAAGACGCAATCACAACGATCACCACCTAAAGACAAGACGCACAACAAGTAGCAGCAAGCAATGAACATCCACTGACAAAGCCACACAATATAAACATTTAACGACACACTAGGGTAGGCACAATACGATCACAGAGGGAAGAATCCATGGCAGTAGATCTTACTCTTTCTGCACAGGAAAGCAGGGCGTTTAATCTTAGTTCTCTGCTCCGGAGAGAGAGAAGGTCAGATAGGCTCCTGGCCAACTGCTCAGATAGAAACTAGTAATCTCCGTCAGGCATGTCGTAAGAGTGGAAACCTTGCCTTTAAAGGGCCCGAGACTCTTGATACGGCACTGGATTCTTACACAGGAAATACATACAGACATATGTACTAAGCTACAAGGAGGTGTCTACATCCCACCCGACACAAGCAGAAAAGCAAGGATTACAACCAAGTAAAATAATAGTAAAAACACCACAACCGCGACGGAAGGAGCAAGTCTGGAAGGACTCTGACAATAGCCACCCAATGGTTAGGACTCAGCCTTACCTAGGACTCAATGGAAACAAGTACATATCAACACTTCATTTAGTTCCGTTAGTCGACGAGTTACCATCCCATACCTTATTGATGTATACTCCAATGTTTCCATAACCCCAATGACTCAGTCAGGATAAGTTAGTGTACTTAATTCCAGGACCTTACACTATATATTCTAATCTATGACAAGTAACATTTACAATATCACTATCGTGAAATGATAAATATACTACGCTTACATCCCACTAACCTTGCCAGGATAACAAGTCACCTTACATCTTTAGGTGTTAACCCAATAAGCGAAATTACGGTATCATTGCCATAAAGTAGTATCACCATTTCATTAAGTTATAATGACCTTGCAAAAACATTCACAACCAATAATCGCATTGAAACATGACATCCTATAATTATTAACATAAACAATAGACGTTCCATTACATTATCACCACCATTAAACGAAATAACATCAACCTTATCCTTACTATAAGAATTTAACATTAGGCATTATATCACCTTCTTCATTAGGTTATAATGACTTTGAAAAATAACATTCACCACCAATAGTCGCATTGAAAGATACATCCTATAATTATTAACATAAACAATAGACGTTCCATTACATTATCACCACCATTTAACGAAATAACATCAACCTTATCTTTACTATACACGTTTAACATTAAAACCAAATATTAAAACCCAATTGTTATGCCACAATATTAAACCACAATGTTTAACCACAATATTAACCTACTTGTTATTAAACCACTTAATACTAATCATCCTACTATTCCACTTAGTATTAAACCATAGTATTAACCACCATATTAGATACAAATCTTACAATGATAATAATAAAACCAATATTATAGCTATCGTAGAACCATATAATAAACTGCAATAATAAATACCAGATTAATTAGAACAGCATATTAACCCACCAGAATTAACCATAAGAATTCCATATTAAAAAGGAGACAGCCTTATTAAACCGACTTTTAGAAGGAGAGTAT
Organism: Picea glauca; assembly: GCA_000966675.3. NCBI lineage: Eukaryota > Viridiplantae > Streptophyta > Pinopsida > Pinales > Pinaceae > Picea > Picea glauca. The sequence goes on from JZKD02S1390390.1 coordinate 347,010, forward strand.
TAAACCATAAAAACGATAATGAAATCCATATTTTGAAATGAGTCCGCAGTATTAACCGAATTGTTAAAGCAACATATTAACCATGAATTAAACGATAACATCCGTATTTGGAATAAGACAACATTATTAAACTGAATGTTGAAGGCAACAAATTAAACCATGAAAATTTATGTCTCCAACAAACTAACCTAATTTACGTTCAATAATATTTAATGTAAGTTTACTTTAAACAGGAAATATTGAAATTGAAATTTCACCAATTAAATTTTAGTGTTCGAGACTTAATAGCATAAACAAAATCCAGTACATTACCCTTCCATAAACCATCACGATCTTGAAATAGGCATTGTATGCACATTACCGTTTATATTTATTGCAATCCTTGCTAATTTCTAAGCATTAGAGGCGGGAAGGGCTGGTGTGCTGTTCACTCTGCCCAATACAAGTTAATGATCGGCAGCCTGGCGAACGGTGGGCACACATAACGCTACCCAACTCAATGACACAACAACCCAAAAAGAACATAGTTTCCTACACCACGATGGAGATGGGGTTCCTTCTAATCCCTTCCTTATGCTGCGCAGGCTCGACAAGAAGGCTAAGACTAAAGGACAATGTTCTTTAAATAGGATAAGGATTTCATTCTCTTAATGACGGAAGGCCAAGACTTAACCAAGGGTAACTAAAATCACATAATCAGAAGGATATGGACTGCACCAAGGAGTATCGGAGGACTGGGCATAGTCTTAAGATTTTAAAAACATTCTAAAAATGAGCAGCAATACATTACCATTCAAGAGTAAAGTAGAAATCTGAGGTTTAGGGTTGAGTCTAGCATAGGATCAGTAGGTAGTTAAAACTGGAATTACATTTCTACAGAAAGGAAAATTCTAGAGTAAAAGTGAAGCTTGTTTTTTCTTTTTTTTTTAAAAGACCTTATATCTAGTGATTTTTTTTTTCATTTACCTTTGCATCAGTGTAGTTTAATACCATGGATAAATAAATGTTTAACTAGAATAGAATTCTTCCAAGACAGGATATACAGCTGGAGAGAACCCTGAATAACTCTTGTACGATGTCCTGGAGTTGATATTATATTGTTTTTATAAAGGATCCAACATGAGAGAATTACTAACCATTACCTAGGGTTTAATTTACCAACCACTATTTGATAAAAATGTCGACAGGTAATAACTTTACTGCCCTAAAATTGTGGAGAACGCAGACCAGTAAGAACTTACTGCCCAGAAATTTGAGGATTTAAAAAAAGGGCAGAAGACGCAGACATGTAAATGTACAGGCAGGAAATAAAACAACGCCCCAGGAAGAATGTGGAATACTGCCAGAATAAGTTTCCTCGACGAGGTAGAAACACTCAGGCTAGAGACAAAAATGTCCATCATATGAAAAGAGGAGCCCACCATAAAAAGATTGCCACTATATATATAAAAATGCCCAGCAGGTATAAGGAGAACCCACTGTGAAAACGACCACAGTAAAAAGAAAACGCCCAACATATGAAAAGAGAAACCCTAAATGAAAACTGCCACGGTATATAAAAACTACGCCCAACATATAAAAGAGAACCCATTACGAAAACATAGATGCCCTGACGGATCACCCGCCTGCTGAATACGGTGCAACGCACACAGAAATACGAAATTGATACACACCTGGAATACAAATGCCCACAACTAAATGCCCCAGTAATATTTAAACGTCCGTGGCAGAAGGACCAATGCCCTCAATAAAATTTACCCCATAAGAATATGCCCACAGTCAAGAAAGATTCCAGAACAATTATAAATAAGTAAATTTTTACTCAGTCCCGAACCGTAGATAAAATTTTACTCCATCCAAAGCAGTGATTTATAAAAATTCCTCAGTCCAGAACAATCAATAATAAGTAAACTACCCAGTTTATAAACTAAGTTTATACTATAACCATTGAAGCTACAAGTTTACACCAATAACCATTAAAACTACAGTTTATAAACACGATTCACACCATAACCACTGAAACTACAAATTTGCACAATAACCATTAAAACTACAGTTTATAAACACCCGCAGCAAGGTAAAAATGCCCAGATATTTATAACGCCCAAATACGAATGACATACCTGTGCCCTTATCGCTTGCAGCAAATGAATCCTGTGCTCCTGTCGCTCCTTCTCCTACTTGGCGACCGTAGAGGACTCACCGGTACCTCCCAGCCAAACGCTAGGGGTACTCTGCTTCCCCCTCAGCCCCCCGAGACGCAAAGGGGCCACACACAATCCAAACAGTAGTCTAGCTTCCCATCTCACCTCCAAGGCTGAGCTACCACTTAAGTCAGCTGAGAAATCCCCAACTCCTACAAGCAATCAGTCCAGTCTCTAGTCTGGCATCATAACAATACCTAATAGCTGAATCCCCTTCTTTTTTCCCCA
>JZKD02S1390390.1:361544-398390 GCA_000966675.3 Picea glauca
GGGGTGCAGTCGGGTTGAGTCCGGGATGGTGCAGTCGCAGGGTTGCTTGAAGAGAGAGTGATCAGTTACGGTGACCATAGCAGGAAGGAATATTACAGGGGAATAAGACCTCAGATAAATCCTTAGAGTGCGAGCGAAATCGAGGTGGAATACTTTGGAAAGAAAAAGGGAGAGACGGGCCCATTGAGTCGGAAGTCGTGAGGACGGATTGTTTAAGTTCCGACAAATTTTCTTTCTTTATCAGGGATTCATAGGTCATTGACGGAGCACGCGATGTCAGGCCTCGCGACCTCGGAACACTGGGTCTCAGGAGGGGGAAGACTAACGGCCGAGGTGTGAAGCCACGGGAAGGCGAGATCGCGGGATCGACATTTCGGGACTTCGGAGTCCGGGTGTGGGAGGACAAAATCTCCGAGTGGCGAGAAGCGAAGGAAGAGTCAACGTTGACTTTCCTCGGTCTCGGGAATCTGGGAAAGGGACACTCGACGTCGGGACTCGCGAGAGAAGAGATTTTGAATCTCTTCCCCAGGCAAGTTGTAAAGGGGAAGCGTGTGTGGGAGAGACTGTAGGGTGCGAACTCCCGATAAGGGAGGGAAGAGTGCCAACTCTTTGGGCCGGGGATTGTGAAGGTCCTGGTGGGGCGACCGTGCTCGCTGAGGGGCAGGTAGGCGATCAGTTTGTAAAATAAATGAAAGAAAAAAAGGACATGTAAATAAGGAACAGGTTCAAGAGATTGTACTTTTAGGCATTGTAGTGAAATATGAATCCACAAACAAAAATAAAGAAGTCAGAGCTCAGAGAGATGATGAAACTACCAATGAAGCTGATGATGAATACACATTAGAGCAGAAATTGTTCTGAGCCATCTAGCTTAGGGACTCCTAGGTAATATGAATATTAGATAGGGGGAGTTTATGCAATAGTTGTGACATACCAAAGAACCATCATTCGAGAAGCTTGCATAGTTTGAGAAGACAAATATAGAGAAGTCAGTTAGCATAAGTACAGTTTGATATATTAATCAAGACTTCACGATAGTATAGTGATAAATGGGTCAGCATTATGGAAAGTTGCGCAAGTAGAGTCTGGGACAGTATGGACATATATGGATTCATAAGAATACTTAGAAAGTTTGGAAAGATATATGATAGTGGAAGAGAGAATGGATTCATAGATTGGTTCATAGAGTGGTTCAAAGACAAAGGAACATTATCATAGTGCATGATAATTACACAGAAAATGTCTCGAGCAATGCTAATGGATTCCAAATTGACAGGTATTTTTTAGACACATGTAGTGCATACAACAATTTACATTAAAAACACAGTAATTCTTAGAAGCAACGATGACAAAAATCTATACGAACTATGGAAATGAAGCACAGACAACAACCTCTACATCAAGGTAACTCAAAGTAGTATTTTATTAATTGAAATTTATGATATTGTTTTTGGAAGTACTAATGATAGGTTAAGCCAGAAATTTGCAAATGATATGTAGAATGAATTTGAAGTGTCATTACTTGGAGAACTATCCTTCTTTCTGGCTCTTTAGATATGTCAAAGAAACCAAGGAATTTTTATTTCTCAAACTAAGTATATCATAGAAATGCTAAAGAGGTTCAGAATGGGAGATTGCAAACCAGTTACCACTCCTATGCAAACCAATTTCAAATTGAGAAAATATGATGATTCAAAGTCTATAGACCGGAGGAAATACACGTCAATGATTGGTAGCTTACTCTATGTGACAACATCTAGACCACATGTAATGTAGGAAGTTGGACATGTGGCACAATTTCAACCAGCACCAAAGGAATAACATGTCTTTGAATTAAAGAGGATTTTTAGATATCTCAAGGGATCATAAGAGTTTGGATTATGGTATCCAAAAGGGAAGGATCTATCACTTATTGCCTACACATATGAAGATTGAGAAAGTTGCATTGATGACTGACGAGGCACTAGTGGAGTAACATTCTACTTAAATATATAGGCAAGTGTGATGAGCCCATTCCAATCTATTTTTATAACATAAGTATCATTAGTATCTCAAAGAACTCGGTGATGCACTCCAAGAAGAAGCACATTCCAATAAAGTATCACTTTCTACGAGAACACGTTGCAGTGAACAACATCAGAGTTGAATATGTGGGCACAAAAGAACAAGTGGAAGACATCTTTCCAAAACCGCTTCCAAGGGATTCCTTTGAGTATTTTTGCTAGAGACTTAGAGTAATTTCTACTCCAAATTGAATTCTTTTGAATGCTTATCTTATATGTCTTATATTTACACGAGGAAGCACCATAAAGAGGAAATTTGAGATTGTGAGATCAGTTTCAGGAAGATTTCAGTTAGGGGGAGTATCCCCAAGGAAAATTTAGTTTTGGGGAGCAACCCCTTTTGGAAATATACATTTTCCATTGATGACAAAGGGGGGCGAGATTTATCAAATGCATGATAGAAATACTTGGAGAGAGAGCACAAAGGCATGCAGACAGAGAAAGAATCCCAAGGAGAGTTAAGTCAGAGGGAGAAGCCCCAAAGGGAGATACCATTTCCCATTGATGTCAAAGGGGGATAGATATAAGCATTGATGAGGAGTATAAGCATGAATATTATCATGACTAAGTGTTGCCATCAATGTTGGTGTTTCCATCAATATCAAAGGGGGACATTGTCAAAAAGTTGGGTTAGGTTGATGGACAATTGGCATGGATTTTTTTTTGTCATTAATGTCAACCATTGGAGAGTTATATTGGATATTGATATTGATATCCATTAGCAATTCTAGTAGCACAAAGGTTTGGGCAATGGAACCAAGTTTGTTTGATGTATAATGGTATGAGTTTTAATATATTTGAAGGTAATACTATTCTAGATGGGTAGTAAATTTAATTCCATTTCCGGTGGTATGTGTAACTCCACATAACTCTTCACGGTTAGAGAGTTATGGCCATGTGAAGTTGGAGAACCCGGGTTTGGGTAATGGACCCAAGTTTATTTGATGAATAATTGTATGAGTTTTGATATATTTGTAGGTAATAATATTATATATGGATAGTACATGTCATTCCATTTCCAGTGGTATGTATAATGTCACATAAATCTTCATGGTTAGAGAGTTATGGCCATGTGAAGTTGGAGAAACCTCATGAGTCATCTAGAAGCCCCAAAAGGTCAAAGTGGTTTAAGATATTTTAGAAGGTAAATAATAAAGTGAAGCATTGAGTGTACTATAATTAAAAGTGAATACAAAATAAATTATTGAAATAATAAATTTAATCGATAAATTACTAAGTGGACAAGTGGTTAGAAGTGGGTTAGCCATAAAATAAAAAAAGCAGGTTAAGATGGTTAAAAGGTAACCCCTTAAGGAAGCTACATGAAAGTATAAATAAGAGGAAAGGTTCTCTCATTTTAAACACACTTGAGGATATTGAATATCTACAGGTGACTGAGGTAAATAAAGGATATCTAAGCTGAATTTAAGAGGGAAGGTGAAGTAAAGAAGGCCAAAATTCAAGGGAGGATAAATTATTTTGATGATGCTTTCTAAGGTATGTTATTTACAGGTCATCTCACCATTTTTGCCATAACTATTTTTCTAGAATGATTCAGACCATGCAATTCGTAGGCCATTCAGGTAACATATCCATGTAGTTGTGGTACAAATTTCATCTTGTGTGTCATTGTATTTTTGGAGTTACACTCTGTGGAAAATAGGATTTGTGGCTAGTCCTAAAACTAGTCTAAAACATGTGTTTAGGGTAAAAACGTCATAACTTATCCATAACATATCCAAATTCAGTAATACAAAATTTGTTGGTTATAGTAAATTATTTGGTATTTTGTGTACAATTTTTAGATCCATACAACAAATATTATGTGTGGGGAATTCTCTACAAGTTCGCTCTCTAGAATAAGCCAAAATTCAACAAGGTATGCAATTTTTGCTATAACTCATTTTCTACGAGGTTCCAAGTAGTGAAACCTAGAAGAATTGAATAAAACACACTAAAGAACATTGTGTACTATTTTTGTATCTTTATTCATTACATGTACATAGTTATGATTATTTCAAGTTAGGGTTATTGACTAATCCAAAACTAGTCATGTGAGACTTAAGTAAAGTTTGATAAAAACGATAGTCTCTTATCATTAAAGTTAAGGAAGGTTTGTAGGTATGTGATAATATAAACCAGGTCTATTACAGACTTACAAATCAGATTTAGATGATGAAATTTATGAGGAATTTTGGTTGAGGTACATGTTGGGTACATGGTTGAGACAAGTAGTTGATGAGTTGGCACATACATGAAGTGTACAGTCAATGATGCTAGTACATATTGATGAGTAATAGTTGATTAGCAGTTGATACATGATTGTTACATACTTGGTACATGGTTGGAGACACTTGTTAGTAATATTGTTGACACATGGTTTATGGATGATGTAGCATACTTGCATTGGTATATTATTAGAAGCACATATTGATCTTGGTGATGATTATGAGTTGTTATGTTATGCTTGGTTGATGCACATATTTAAGATTTCTCTTGGTGATTGATCTTAGTGAGTAGATCTGCTTTGGTTGATAATATTGATGAGATAGGATGTTGTGATAGGTTTTTTGGACAAGTTGTTATGACAAGTTATTCATACAGGTTTGGTACATGGTTGATGCACTTTTTCATGGTGCAGGTTGAGGTACAGGTTGGTGCATGGTTGATGCACCTGTTTATGGTACAGGTTGATTACAATTTTTTTGGTACAGGTTGGTGCATGGTTGATGGACTTGTTTATGGTACAAGTTCATTACACGTTGAGTTACAAGTTGATGCATGGTTGATTCATGGTTCAGGTTATTGGTATAGGCTGTTTGGTGCAAGTTGATTGGTACAGGTTTACAACTATATATCTTACATTGATAGTGTGACAGTGGTTCCATCATTCTACTTATACATCATGGTAGTTGGATGGGGCAAGGATAGGTGGTTGTAGCCACCTTCCAGTTGTATCTGGAGAACATAGGGGGTTGTAGCCTCCTTCTAGTTGTAGCCAGAGAATTGGGGAGTTGGAGCTTCCCTCAGGTTGTAGCTTGAGAAACTAGGGGGTTGTAGCCTCCTTCTGGTTGTAGGGAGAGAATTGGAGAGTTGGATATTCATTCAGGTTGTAGCTTGATAAACTAGGGGGTTGGAGCCTCTTTTTAGTTGCAGCTAGAAAAAAAGGAAGACGGTGCTTCCAATGAATGTAATTCTTAAAGACATATAAGAAAAAACATTCTGTGGTTTTCTCCCACTTTGGGTTTCCATGTAAAACACTGGTGTACTGTGTATGTGTGTGATTTCTCATTTGTTCATTGTTTATTTACTCTGCAACTATTGGATGATAATTCTACAATAATACAAGACTTGCATTTTATGGTGAAAAAGGATCAAATTTTTCTATTACCGATTCAACCCCCCCTCAGTAATCCAACAAATATATATTAAAAGAAGGTGGCAAGATAAGTCATAGAATATGTGGTTATTTTCGAATATAAATTTTTACTTGATAATACATGGAGTACATAGAATTGGATTTAAGAATATTTTGATAATGTCACATATTAAAGAATTAAAATGGAATATCTCTTAAAATAAGAATGTGGGTATGGTATTATAAAATTTTGAGAAAAGTCTTTTAATTACATCAAACTCATGATATGTTGTACAAATTTAAATAGGTAAATTTTTGCTCCAATTTTGTTTATCATTGTGGTTATTTATGCAATGAGAACCATTACTCAATATAAAGATTTCTACTCAATATAAAGATTTCTAGTAAGGAAAGTAAAATTTCCTTATACCTAGTACCTTATTACATTTCTAGGAAAAGTCCTTAGATTTTAGTAGAATAGTTTAAATTGATTCTTGATGAATTGAATGTGTAAATTACTGAGGTAAAATGTATAAATTACATATTGAAGTTATATGAGTAACTTTATTAGTATAAAAATAAGAATTTGTACTATTGTTTATAAATGATTATTCCATTTTTCAAAATACCTTGGGTTCGATCATATCATGATGTATTATGATAATAACATTAAATTGTAGTTGGTTTGAAACCAAGAATTGAGTAATTCTTATGATGTGATTTAGTATTGATGAATTGTCAAACTTTTGTCTAGTATAAGGAGTATTTGAATGTTTACTTTGCATTATGATAAAGAATATTATTGTTACTGTAGTCTTGAGTCTAGAATTTATTTTGTTACGAGAATACATATCTCCATGTTCTTCAGAACAATCGCCAGTCCTGAGACCTTAAAGGGTCAAAATAAATTAGACGAATCCAATACTTGAGTGTTGATTATGTGTCTTGGAGGTCCTAACCTTGTAGGGTAGGTTGGGTGGATAGACATATTTTTTATTGTGATGTGATATAATATATCTATTAGTATCATGATGTTGTATTTGGTTCTTATTGTGTAATGATGTAGATGATAATAGAATGTGTAAGTATTGATGTATGTTATTGTCACATATCACTTGTCTAATTGTTGATTTAAAAAATAAAAATAAAAAATACCACTATTGTACTCACTTACATTGATGTCGTAATGAAGGGGTCATTACAAACCCATAATTGAAACGAAATCATAATGTACCATAACCAGATCACTTGCACACAAGTGTCCTCAAATAATAAGTCAATAAAAGTGTGCTCAGTAGAATAGGATGTTACATACACCCCCTCTTATTTTAAACTTAGTCCCTAAGTTTGTACAATATATAAATGCAAGTCAATAAATGTATCTCACATAGATATAAATGTCTAATATATCAAAAAAATTAAGGAAATTGTCGATGCATCTCATATGCGTCCTCCCAGGTAGCCAAGTGTAGACTATAGTTGTCACATTGGACCTTGACCTGATCGAATATTCGATGCCGCAACTGTCGAATGCGATGTTCCAAAATGAGGATTGGCTACACCATGAGAGAACCATTGTCTGAAACCTTCAAAGAACTCATGTCAATAACATGTGAGAGATCACTAATATAATGTCGTAAAATAGATACATGAAATGCATCATACATATGCCTCAAAGAATCAGACAAGGCTATTCAATAATCCACATGTCCTTTCCTTTCCACAACCTCGAAAGGTCCCACATACCTAGGAGAGAGTTTAGCACCCTTCAAAAAATTTATCGAACTCTTGTGCGGTTTTACCCATAAGAAAACTCTATCACCAACCTCATAACTAGGGCCAACGTGATGTAGGTCAACATAAATCTTATGTCAATCATGCACTTATTTAATACTTTGTCTGATCGATTGCATCTATTCTTCCATTTTTTGAATCACTTTTGGTCCTATGAGGACCCTATCCTCAAGTCGATCCCAACTCAAGAACGTCTAACACGGTCGCATGTATGTATATTTTAACCTTGTATAATATTTTACTACAAATAGATTTTGAATAAAAGAACAAAAAAGATACAATGGAAAATACACATATTACACAGAGATTTTTCCCCTAGAAACCCAAACTGGGAAAACCATCATATTCCATATTCATTCATAGTGATACATTGTTTACAATACAATATACATATAGGAACCAACGTCATAAAAAAACCTAACCCAATGACCTGGATTAGACAACAAACCTAATTCCTTCATCGAAAATAGAAAACCATCGTAAAAGACCATGTGCCAAAAAACCACCCAACAATGGACACAAAAATCAAGGTGACACAAAAAACGAGGCAAAAATGTGACATCTTTCTCGAGGAAAAAAAAAATCTTGAGGGCGATGCCCCCAAACCCCTACACAAGGGGTATATCACCCCCCCTCAAACTCCCCTACATTCTTGGCATAGCATAGCGGAAACTAGAGCTAGTCATGCAAAAGATATAAAAAATACCCAACATTCTCCCACTTGTTGTTTTCTTTTCATACATGGGGTTACAAGGTTACATAGTCAAAAATATAGGGAAACAATGCCCATGAATCCTCGACACCAAGATAAATTCTCACTACTCACATATTTTGTTAATGAATCTACAACATTATTCAAAGTTTCCTCCTTCATCAGCAACACTTTCTTTTCTTCAACCATGTCTCTCACAAAGTGATATTAAATATAAATATTCTTTGTATTTGAATGATAATTTGGGTTCTTCGCAAGAAAAATTGCACTATGACTATCACGATCTATCCTCACATATTTTTGTACCAACCCAATACCTAAAAACGATATTGTTAACCATATCGATTCCTTACTTGCATGAGTGACTGCCATGTATTCAATTTTTTTTGTTGAAAGTGCCACTACATCTGGTATTTTTCTCATCCACCCGATTACTCCTTCAAATAGGTTAAATACATACCCTCTTGTAGATCCCCTACAATCTAGATCTCCAGTCCAGTCTACATCCAAAAATCTATGTATTTCAAACACTTTGTCCAATACTAGTCTTCCTTGGTAGTGCAATTCATAGCTAGCAGTGCCACACAAATACCTGAAAACCCTTTTTATTGTTGTCCAATGATCCTTCCCTGGTTTTGACATATACTTTCTCAAAACTCCCACTACATTTACAATTTCCAGTCTATTACAGACCATTTCATAACTCAAACTTCCCACTACACTCACATATGGAACACGAGACATGTCCCCCTTCTCTTCTGGTGTCTTGGGATGCTGATCTGCAAATAATTTTACACCAACAAGAATAGGGACCTTGACTGGTTTACATTCCTACATATTAAACCTCTGCAATGTTTTCTCGACATATTTTCTATGGTCTAACTAGAGTTTCCTCTTTTTTTTTATCTCTTTTAATTTCCATTCCCAAAATTAAATTTGAAGAACCGAGATCCTTCATCTCAAATTTAGAGGAAAACTAAGTATTAACATCCTAGATAATATCCTTGTTGTTTGCTATCAACAACATGGCATCCACATACAAGACCAAATAAATCAAATGATCACCAATTAATTTAAAATACACACAGTGATACTCTTTCCTTCTTGTGAAGCCAAGTCCCAGCATATAAGTATCAATTTTTTGATACCACATCCTTGGTGATTTCTTTAAACCATACAGGGAATTTTTTAGCTTGCATACTAGCTCCTTGTTTCCCTTCACAATAAATCATTTTGGCTTCTTCATATAGATTTATTCTTTCAGATCCCCATGTAGGAATGTTGTCTTCACATCCATCTGTTCTTCTTCAAAATCAAATGTAGTAGCAACATATAGAATAAATATTATAGAAGTTAACTTGGCAACCTGAGAAAAAATATCACCAAAATCAATTCCCTCAACCTGGGAATAACCCTTTGCTACAAATCGATCTTTCTCCACTTTGTCTTCTGCATTCAACTTCTTTTTAAATACCCATTTTCTGCCAATGGGATTTATTCCATTCGATAACTCCAATAGATCCCAAGCCTTATTATTATCCAAGGATGCCATTTCTTCATCCATGGCCTTTTTCCATAGCTTTCCACCCTATGAATTAACTTCCTCCTTGAAAGTTATAGGATCATCATCAGTAATAGACAAAGAAAAATTTGAATGGAAATCATATGGAATATACATTCTTGGTATCCTTCTTTTTCGAACTGATCTCCTCAATATTGGATTATGAGGATCTTATTCTTCTGATTCCTATTCTTTTGTAGAGTTTGAATCATCATCCTTCAAATCAAACTGTATTTTTTCCGATTCTTCTTTACTTCGTAGGACTTCTTGTTTAACAAATTCCTTCATTTCTCTAAATACCACATCTCAGATATACACAACCTTCTTAGTTTATGAGTTCCAAATCTTATAACCTTTGATGCCATATTTATACCCAATAAAGATACACTTTCCATCCTTATTATCTAGATTTCTCTTGTTTTCCTTTGGAACATGAACATAGGCCTCACAGCCAAATAACTTGATATGTGTGAGAGAAGTCTTCTTACAAGTCCATAACTCTTGTGGAGTCTTGTCATTCAGTGCTAATGAGGGTGATCTATTGACCAGGTAACATGCAGTACCCACTGCCTCTACCAAAAATTGTTGCCATAACCCGACACCACTAAGATGCACCTTGCTTTTTCCATCAATGTCTTGTTCATCCTTTCTGCAACTCCAATATGATGAGGTGCATATGGAGTATTCTTCTACATTTCTATACCACACTTCTTATAGATTTATTCAAATTCATTCCCACAGAACTCGTCGTCATTATCTATCCTCAACACCTTAATTATTTTCTCTATTTGATTCTCAACAAGAGACTTAAACTATTTAAACTTTTCAAAGACTTCAGATTTCTTCCTAAGGAAATATATCCAAGTATTGCTCTAGAATTCATTTATAAATGAGACATAGTACACATATTTTCCCAATGATGGAACCGACACAGTTCCAAATACATCATTATGAAAAAACTATAAAATTCCTTCTTCCCACGTTGCACCAGAGGGGAATCTTACCCGATTTTTCTTCCCATCTACACAATTTTCACAGAAATCAAAATCCAGAGAGAACTTAGATACCTTTAACCATACCTTTACCATGTAGTAGTTGAAGACCCTTCTCTATGATATGCCCCAATGTTTGATGCCACATCATAACCTTTTCTACAGAGATTATAGGAGTTATTTCTTCTTCAAATCCAATATTAGGAACAATGGAACTATTACACCCATCACTAATAGTGCTTCCTTGTGTATTATACATAGTTCCAAAATAAACTCCCTTTAGCAACACCATTGCTCCTCGAACCATCCTGCAGGTTTCCTTTTCCACATTGTTTTTACCCCTGAATTGTCCATTTTTCTTACAAAAATCTTATTTCTGACCAAAGATGAGATGTGAAGAACACCGGGTAGTGTTCTAATCCTTCCATATATGAGCCTCAACTTGAATTTTTCTCATCCTATGATTTTGGTTTTTGAGTCATCACCTAGGAAAACATTACCTCCATTATACCTTTCATATTCACGGAACCGCTCCCTCTAGGGATTCATATGAAAGGATGCACCTAAGTCAACCAACCATGACTCATTATCTGCATGTGTCCTTGAAGAAGCAAAGTAAAAATACCCTCCTTCTTCCTTGGAGGTATTTTCTTCTATAGAAGGAGCTTCTTCAGATCCCTTCTTTTTCTCAATTTTGGATCTACAATGCTTCTTGTAGTTCCCTTCTTTTCCACATCTCAAACATACCTTTACAAAATTTTCAAGAGATTTAGATCTACCCTTAGACTTAGATCTCCCACTTAAAGAATTAGATCTATTTCTTTCCTAGGAGCTTACTCTTGCAAATAATGCATCTGTGCTTTGTCCTTCTATGTTCTTCCGTCTCATCTCTTCCGACCACAAGGATGAGACCACTTATTCAAACTTCAAGGTAATTGTATTACTAGGTATGGACACAACCAGAATATCCCACAAGTATGATAAAGAGAATAGTAAACTGATACACCTATCTTCATCTGAAATTTTCATCTCAACAAATACTAACTGACTTACCAAATTATTGAAGGCATCCAAACGCTCTGTCACCAAGTCTCCATCTCTCTTCCTCAGGTTATACAACTTCTTTCTCAAGAAAATTTTATTTACTAGGGATTTAGACTGATACAACTTCCCCAAATTATCCCATAAATATTTGGTTGTAGCTTCCTATGATGCATTCAGTAATATTGAATATGAGAGATAAAGTCAAATTGTGCTCTTTTCCTTCCGATCCAAATTTTTCCAGTCATCTTCAAAAGTTCATGTAGGTGCATTACATGGATCCACCATGATCCACTAATATCTATCCACCAATAAATATTCCATCTTGAGATTCCACGTCTCAAAACTTTTCCCATTAAACTTCTCGATCTCCATTTTCGAATTGTTCATCATTTATTTCCACCCAAAAAATCAATACCATACATCTCCCACTGTAACAAGGCTTATCATAGTCCCAAGCCAAACTCGTGACCAAAGAGGCGTCCCCCTGAAGCCAACAAAGATCTGATACCAAATATAGATTTTAACCTTATACAATATTTAACTAAAAATAGATTTTCAATGAAATAAAATAAAATATACAATGTAAAATACACACATTTCAAACCCCCCTACGTGCCCAGTGCAACATAGAGAACACTAGATCTGGTCATTGAAATAATATAACACATACACAACACCATAAAGAAACTCAAATGGCGCCATCTTAATCGTTCTCTGGTAACTATTATTGTATGAAATCTACTAATGGAAAGAATTATTCCCAACATTTTTATGACCAATTACATACATATGCAAAATATCCTCCAAAATTTGGTTCGTTCTTTTTATTTTTTTGTCTATCTTTGGGTGATATGTTGTACTAAAGTATAGTTGTGTTCCCACCGTCTCTTGGAAGCTTGTCCAAAACCATTATGTAAACATCTATCCTCGATCGTATATGATCCTTCTTGGTACTCCATGTAACCTCACAATATCACTAGCAAACAGTATGGCTATATCTGGCACATGATACATTGTATGCACTAGAATAAACTATGCAATCTTCATCAGAGTTTCAACTACTACAAAAATAGAATCATGTCTCCTTGACGTTAGTGGAAATCCAACAATAAAATCCATCAAAATGACCTCCCATTTTGATTCCAGAATAGTGTGTGTGTGTGTGTAACAGTCCTACTGTATGTCTATGTTCATCCTTCACTTGCTGACATTTGAGACATATTGCAATGTAGCTAACTATGTCCACTTTCATTCCTTTCCATAAGAATGTAGGCTTAAGTTCTGCCTTCATCTTCATGACTCCCATATGATCCATGTACACTGCTCAATGAGCTTCACTTAAAATCAAACTTCAGAATTCATCGTTATGAGGTACATAAATTATACCATTATATATCAGTAATCCTTGTTGTCTAATGAATAGCCTTCAAAATTTGGTACCATCATGGTATTTTTTCCAATATTATCCTTAATTTATTTATACATGTCATCGTTTATCTGTAAAGTTAGATTTTTTTCTAAAAGATTTTTCTTAAGAGGTATTACTGAGAATATGTGTGGTCTTTGACTCAACACATGTGGTAGTCTGTGCACCTTTCTCTTAATGTAAGTAATCTCAAAATCATATTCACTAAGTAATTATGACCAATGCCTTTGTCGTGTGTTCAGGTCCCTCTACGTAAAATATGCTGTAATCTGCAATGATCTGTCTTTAATTCAATGTCTCCATACGCGTAAGGCATGCAAAATTGCAAAGAAATCCAAGTCATGCATTGTGTATTTTTACTCATGCCTTCTCAATTTCCTTGAAATGTAGGCGATCACTTGATCATCTTTCATAAAAAATCCACTTACACCTTCCTTGGATGCATCCATACATACCAAGAATTATTTTTCCATGTCAAGGACTTTTAGTATCGACGTTTTCCTTAACAATTTTTTTATATTTTGAAATGCTTCTACACATTTCTCAGTCCATACAAACTTCTTTTTTTTCTTTTGCAATTCCATGATTGGAACTGCTATCTTCAAAAAACCTTCGACGAACTGTCAGTAATATCCTGCTAAAGCCATAAATCTACATACTTCTTACACATTAGTTAGTGATGGTCATTCCATTATAGCCTCTATTATAACATCCTGCTCTACTAAGTACATCTTTATTGACATATTCTTTGAGGAAACTTGCATTCAAGTGATCCAATTATGGTATATTATAATTTCGTTTCGATTATTGGTTATATATAATGATGATGTTTTGTTTTGACTTATTTTTATATTGATGTATATATATTGGTAGATTATTTTGACGAGTTTTCCTGAGTGTGCAGGGCATATGACAGGTTATGGATGTTGATGGAATCGATGAATTTCCTTGGAATCTGGATCGCATCAAGGAGTGGATTTTATTTTGTTTGAGTATTTGATTTTACACACATGTGAAATATGATTGATTACAGTAAGATTTATGTATATGGATAATTGAAAGTTTTTTTGTCAATGAATGTAGGCTAATGATGCTTGCTAATATGACTCACATAAGGAATGAAGGGGCCATGCAAAGAAAGCAAACATTTGAGGGAAAGGTGTGGCAACATCCATGTCACAACCTACTAGCACTGCCATCGTGGTCTGAAATGTATGTTAGTGATTACATAGTTTAAGAGGTCCGCGATTTTGTGAGGGAATACTCAGAGAATCACTCATGAATATTTTTAAGGGGCACACAATAAGGAGGATTCCTTATTCCTTATAAGCCCTTTGTCTCTCACAAGGTCGACTTAGTGGAGTGTTGACACCAAGGTTTGTACAAACTTCCAAAACTAGTCAAAGGCGAGTGACACCCTTGGAACAGGAAGGTGCATCTTGAAGGGCACATCATGTAATTAAAAATTTGAGTTAATAAATCTAAGTGGCCTGGAAATAATTGAAATGATTAGACTTGTTGGATTAAAATAATTAATCAAATAGTGAATTTATTAGTTATAAATCCAATAAAACTAGAAGATTTATTCTAAGACTAAGATTAAGTCTAAATTTTAATTAGGGGACTAAATAAAAATATTAAATAAATTAAAAGAATTGAGATAAATCAAATTCTCGGAAAAAGTGAGAAAAATCTAATGATTAGAAAAAATGCACATGTGTGCATGAAATATTAAAAGGGATTTTAAAACAAAAAAAAGATAAAATATGAGAGAATAGTTGTACACATAGAATATAATCTAGATAGAATAGTATCTAGAGTCAAGCTACCACTAGTCTAACTAGAAGAGGACTCCTAATCCAACTGTAACTAAGATCTAGTTAGGAAACACTCATTAAATGAGAATTTGAGGAACAAAGGGAGAACTAAGAGAGAAAATAGGAACACATTGGGGAATGTGAGGAAAATTGACTTTTAAATAAAATAAAAATGGTGGTTACATGTGCAACATGGGGAGAGTTTTTTCAAGTGTGTGGATGAATAATCATAATCAATTTAATCTAAAAAGTTAATTACTTGTGCATGAGTACATGTGTCAGTGATGAAATTTCTGTAAAACAAATGGTGAAGAAGGAAATGGATCTCACTTATTCTTGGTAAGGTTATGTTGCCAAAATGGTTTTGACTTTGTTTTACTTGTGAGAGCTGGGATACAAAGCTTGTATAAAGAGTGGAATCTCTACATTGAGTGGAAATACTTGGAGCTATTTGTTTGTTGGTTTTTGTGTGTGAGGCCTTTGCATCTCAGGGGAATAATGGGGAAAAAGAGTACCCATAGCATTGGCTGGGAGGTACCGGTGAAGTTGATCCATTAGAAAGCTTCCAAGGAGTGTGCAATCATTGGTGGAATATCAACATCAATTGTCAACCACCGTTGGATTATGGTATATTACATTGTTCTAATTATTTTGTAAATTGTGTAATGTTGATTTAATATACTTGTTGGGCCTCAGAAATGTCCTATTTTCATCCACCTTTCCCTTCATTATTCCTTACATTTCATTGTCCCATTAATCTTCCATCATATCATTTTCATAAATATATGTGGGTTTCTCCTTATTAATTTCCATTATGTTCATTTTAGTATTATAGGTGAATTTATGATTAAATCTTAGAAAAATGACATAGTTTCATTATATATCAAGGTTGGATGAGTTTCATGATGTGTGCAGGCATATGTGAAGATTTCAACAAAGTCAAATATTACCACCTAGTCTCAAATTCGAATTTCATCTTCAAGCTTTGAAGATTTGAAGAATATTTGGGACAATCATTCAAGCATACTCAAAGGAGAAGATCATGGAGATTTTGATAGGATATCTTATCCAAGATAAGAGTGGAGGATTTGAAGGAATAAGTTGAGAGAATAGTGGATCTGTAATTATGAAACTCTTTAAGAATTTCATGTATATAAGAGAGTGCTCTCTCTTCATGAAGGGGGAGAAATCATGGTATTCATAATTGGAGGATGTTATTCATAATTGATCATGTAATTCATAATTTGGTCTTGTAATTAGGAGAAGGGGATTCTTAGCTTTGTTATTCTTTCATGCTTTGTCATTTGACTCCTGTAATATAATTTGAGATTGATATATTGTGTGAGCTCACATATGTCATTTGTCATTCAACTCTTCACATGTTGTATTATTTTTCCCTTATGAAATTTCATGCTTTCCTAGTTAGTCTTTCGATGCTTTCCTAGATTAATTTCATTTCACCAATTTAGATTAGATTACTTCTACTTCAGTCCTGCATATATAGTGTGTGTGCTTCGTAAGCCTATGAACCTTGGATTGACGAATTAAATAGTTGAGAAAATACTACAACAGAATTAAACGACAATATTTCCGCCTAACAATACTAATCGGCTAATTACAAACATTGTTCATGACATTTAAATGTATTGATTGAATTCAAACTTGAATCAATGTTTCTATCGAGGTGTTCTCCTATTATTAGTTATATTATGTTCGAGTATGCCTGGATCAGTGTTGGGTTCAAGTTATTCTCATGTATGATATATATGTACATATATATACTACCTCAATTTATGTGTGGATAAAAATTTTAATAGAGACACTTTCTAAAATTTATATATAATATATTAATAGTGATTATGTAATCATATATAATGTTATTCAAGTATGGAAGAAACAAGAATTAATCGAGGTGTCTATATTATAATTTATATGAAATTTTTTCTTATTATGTGTAAGGATCGAATGACTGCATGGAGGCATTATCTTCATGAATTTGTAAATATAAATTTACTGTAATGGATGGCATATTACTAGTAGTTTCTCCACTGGAATTTTTTGGTTGTAATTAGGATTTGTTTTTCGTTAACGATTTTGCAAGTGATAATGTATTTTCATCATGGATGTTTCTATATTACTAAATCGTTGGAGTTTTAGTATTTTCTTGGTCACCTGAATCTCTACCTTATAGCCAGTGGATTAGGATCATAGATTCCACAAGATCCATACCCAGTTTTGCCTACAAGCATATGACCATTTTGCTTGGATTTTTGTTTTACCTCTGCAACACTACTCTGGTAATGTTGGTCCTATTTGTTTTTCTTAGATTCTTCAATCTACTTCATATGAGCCAATATAGTATGTGAATATTTGTGTATTATCCATCTCTGACCATCTTGGATAAAAGATTCACCTTAATCGTCCCTTCCTAGAATTACGTTTTGGTTCTCATCTCTTCATTGGTAGATGATTTTCCCCTGTAATCGTGGCATATTTTGGAATCTCACTTGAATGAAAAACTTGATTAATAGAAGAATATTCACATTGTTTTAGTTTCCAGTAGATGCATACTTCACTCTAGCAGTACCATCAATTAAAAAGTAGAAGGAATGATAGAGATTGATATGTAGAAGTGTGTTGATGTTTGTCCTTAGCTAGTTAATTAATAATGGTAATTTCAGTTATACAACCCATGACCACTATCTGATTCCATGATTTAGTTTGTTCTTTAAAAATTGCAAGTAAATATAATAATGCAACCCAATACTGATGAGTCGTTGTTGGTGTTGGAATGCCTTTAACTTAGAAGTGGATTTATGTACTCAACGTTTACCTTCAGTTGAATTAAACTGGTAGATCACACATCACCCGTTGTGTGGTGTAAACACCCAAATACACATTCCAGGCCATTCCATCGGTCATACTTCTCTCCAAGATAGAATACATAGTTGCATCGGAGGTGTGTGCTTTGACTAAATAACATTTATACTTTTAATGAGAGATTCTCAAATATTACAACTGGGTTGATTTTCTTCTTGTTAAATTTTTAGGATAGCGTTGATTTTACCAAAAACCTACGTAGAACACAAGTTATGATATTCGTTTAAAAAATGTAAATTTAAAATCATTGACTCGTTGGAAAAGTCACATGCAAAGAAAGTTCATCTCCCTGGAGTAGGCATCAAGACATCGAGAACATTCTTACATGTGTGAATAGAGGTGTCAGGTTCAAACACTTGAAGAATCCATCGATCAAGATACATCGAGGTATTACCAATCATCGATGGTGAGAGAACCTCCCACTAATGACTACAAGCCTTTAAGTACTCATAGGACTCTAGGTCTCATCTCCAAAATAAATGATTTGAAGTCGATGGAACGAGACCCATTGAAAGGAGAGCATTAAGGAATATTTCATCATTCAACATGAGGAACAAAGAAGGAGCTTGATGATTTGGAGGAAATTGGATGAAGAACATGTACATGAACCAATGACCTTATGCATCTTTCGCATGTGCCATATGCAAGCGCGACATGATAAATACCCTCTGAATAGTAACCAATAAGGAAAACTATTGACAAAGGAAAGGAAACCACCAATAAGGCTAATGGAATCCAAGACATTGCATGAATCCCAATGTGTGAATATATGTCTTGTCGTCAAACATAATGGAAACCACCCACTTAGCGACCAATGATGAAATGTCGACTATTGGGTTCAAGGTTACCTACCAATGATGAAATTAGGACTAGGGTGCGCAATAGGACTACAACTTCATGTAATTTTGAGACACACTGAGGGTATGGATGACATGCAAAGTCAAGATTTATGAGGAATGGCCAACACAAGTTGATAGACATATGTTGAACAAGAGCATGGGACATATGGAAGACTCTGGCATCAAAGAATAAATAATGAAAATTTGATATGTAGGAGTTATCAATAAAACTCTCCATAGGGACTGGAAGAGTAACCAGTCAAGAGAGTAAACTCCCTGTAACGAGCTTGGCTTCCTAAGGTCATGCTAAAGACAAAATTTTGATGACAACTGGACTCATAATGTTTGTAATTTGTTCAAAGGAGACACGATTTCTACCAATATAAGATAATATTCCTTTCCCACCGTCTTTTTTTGTTTTTTCATAGTCAAATTAATGCTATGAAACAGAGGAGAAAATGAGTGTCACAAGTAAGAAAATTTAGTTCTAGCAATGGAACATACCTATGCTCAATGCAAGGAGGTGCATGTAGGAGATGCACACTTGGGGGAATGTTTCCTCCTAGGTATAGGGTGTCAAGTTGCAAAGCATATAAACAAGGCTCTGCTTGGTTGATGATGCAAATTGCTGAGATGAGAGGTTTATAACACAAAATAAAGAACCTACAATAGACTCAATACTGCAAGCAAGAGAATGAGATGGAATTACAACTTAACACAAAAAAATGTTCATTTTCATAATCTTCATATACTTGATTTGAAAAAGGGATAAATTTCACCAAATAGACGTCCTTTCAAATCAAATTTACGAGTGTGAAAGAGGCAAGTTCACTCGGAAATATTTTCTCTTTTTGAAATGAGTCAGAAAAGAGATTAAATTAGACTCGTTTGGGAGTCCTCTAGGTATAGGTCAGCATGTTTATGACTGAGAAATTAGGTTCAACATAAATTCATGTATTAGTTGTAAGGGACTCTTGGTCCTATGGAAAAAAATCTCTGCATGGGCACTGAATGAAGCAGAGGATCTAACTAGGGTAGTCATGTTTGGTAAATCTCTACCATTCGATAACGACACTTCTAGTTGCAGATAGAAGGTTTTGTGTCGCTATAAAATGGGTTCGTACCTAAGTCATATGAGTGACAGTCATAGGATGATGCAAGTGTGCATGATGGATTTGATACCTATCCTATATGTTCGATAATGAAAAGACCTGTCCAAAGTTACGAACATGTGACATGGCACTGAAAACCGCAAGAACCCCGTATAAAAATACAAAAACCAACTCCATCCACTGTCGTATTAGTTCATTAGGCCAAAATATTGGATGAAATTATGCAAAGTGGGTAAAAAATTGGTATAAATAGTAAAAAAAACCAATTTTACTATACCATTTGTATTTTTTACCCAAATAGTGGATTTTGGACCAAATTTCCTCCGAATTTCAATTGGTGATTACAGAATCTATGAGCGATGAAATAGATGATCGTATGGACTAGGTAACTCATATTTCTCTCCTCTTTCTTTTCAGTGGATTAAATTTTGTAATTAGGTTTCATTTTTTAAGCTATTTAGGGTGCAATTTGAAAACATAGGTGTACGCGGGACACTGTTTATCAGGTAGCGTATACGCATACTTGTATGCGGTTGTTTGGAAAAAAACTATTATATAAGAATCCCTCTACATGACTGTGTACACTACAACTCATGTATATGTCCATGGATAATGTTTTTTAGAGGTTGATAACTCAAAACATGGTTTAACTCTTACAGGATGGTGCTAGAGTGGAGAGAAAGAGAGCATGAGGAGGTGGATGTTGTAGTGGAAAGATATATATGGCCCAAAATGGCCTTAAAAAGATGTGGTATATACAATTTTTGGTCTCTCAAAGGTATGAGGGCCTAAGTGATATTGCTGTAGCTGCTTATGGACTACTGGGATCCAGATAGTTAGAGATTCAACCTTAATGGACAACCATTAAGGATTGAAGTCGAGGACATCTATTTATTGATGAGATTGTCACATCGGGTGAGGTGGTCAAACTCAAATCCTAGGGATCTAGGAGTGGTATGAAAATCAAGGAATACATAGCCACTCATTGCATTGAAGGGACCAAGAAGGTATGGATCCAACTCTCAATTAGAGCGATAAACAATCAGAGTCTCAATATCATTGTCCTCATTTTCAGACAGATCATATGATCAAATTCTTCATACCAGGCATTGCGACCACTTATGTTCTACTCAACGAAGTGCTTGTGACCCATGGTGTATGACTAGTGCACCTCACTGTTGGCCAACATGAAGAGCCAGCTGACAGAATGCAAACAGGGTAGTAAAAGGAACTTCAAGTTCACTTCTATCCTTTGTATCTTTTTCTTCGAGCGGGTTTGAGGATTGGGACCTAGAGTTGAGATTATTTCTTGTGTACCTCACGATCCAGCCATGGAACGATGGACCGAGGTGATGAGGCGACAAAGGGGAGGTAGGGTGCCAACACCCTACAACAATGACTTCTTTTTCTAGTGGAGACAACATGTGATAGCTTTGGATGAATACCCTTATGCAGGTATTGACTTCAGAGGACATCCTAACATGCCATTACCACCAGGGTCCTCCTATGGAGACATAGGTATGTCATTTTTTTTTTAAATATTTCATTCTTTTGTATTTTTGTATAAGGAGACAAAAATATATTTGGATGATGTTAATTACTACTTAAGCATGTATGTGATGCAGATGTAGGTACACAACATCCAGACAGACTTCAATGACATCGTTAGAGGCATCAGGGAGATGAGGCAGTGGGAGGGGACGTAGATAGAGTGATTCAAAACATGCAGGGAAACCTATCTTGTTTGACGCAGAGAATTCCTATGGTTTAGGTGGAGAATATGTCAGAGGCTATGTAGTGAAAGATGGCAGGTGTGCCTTGTTCTTGGGTATGACTCTTTCGTTGTCTCGCAAACACTGTAGTCTTCTATCATGACACTCATTTGGCACCATAGGCATAGATGTCATGATTATTGTATGATCGACTATATATGTATATTGAGGGTGTCAGCCCCAATTTTGTACTATAACATCATATTTTTTGAAATATATATAAAAACATGGTTCTTCGACTTCACTTATGCTACAATGTGTACATTGATGAAAATGTTTTCTTTGCTTTAGTTATGTGACAAATGCCAATCTAAAAAATAATTAGCCTATGCATCAGATATATAATTAAAACTTATAGGTATGTGATAATAAGTAATAAAATCAAATTGTCATTCCAAAATTCTTACCTGTAGAAATCGTTAGAGTAGAGTAGGGTCACAGAGACGGTAAATTTTGTTCAACTGACATACTACTAACTGGGAGTCTAGGCGAACCTCTAAAGAGGGAATACCATGTGAAATGGAATCACGCAAAAGTTATATAACAACACTATATTCGGCCACATTATTTTTGGATGGCCCTAGGCATATGCCACCTAAAGACACCAGTATACCCTCGAGTGAGTAAACAACCCAAGTGGTGGAGGCCAAGTTCTGTGTAAGAAGACTGGCCCTGCCTATAAATCCTAAGTAGACCGAAGACTCTATTGATATATTCCAACCAAGGGAAAACTCAATAAGAAAGCTGAAGATAAAAACAAAGGGAAAAGATATATACAATAAATTACATTAGTATAAAAAGAGTTACGACCAATCTTGGGGCTCATGTGTAATATCTTTTCAAATAGAGCCCATTCCTGGGCTCAACCAACATGTTCCCTTCATAATATTCTAATTCATAGGCTTCTTTTTCTAAGACAGGTTGCACGATATAGGGACTGTGCCACATGGGTTTGAACTTGCCTACCCGCAGTGGTTCTTTGGCTTGATAATATAGAAGGACCAAGTCACCCTCAATGTATAGTCGAGGACAAATAGAATTATCATATTGGACCTTGACACATCTTTTATTTTCTTTGATAGTCGTAGAGGAGTCTTGACATTTCTCATATAGACTCTCTAGGTGTATGAGGTGTTGTTAGAGATTGGAAGTGTCAGGTAGGAGTGCAACTCCCAATCTAAGAGAATGGATCTTGCACTGAACAGGTAAGACTGACTCCACACTGTGTACTAATTCGAATGTATAAAAACTGGTAGAAGTCTTGACTGAGGTTCGGTATGCCTAAAGTGTAGGATACAACATGATATTCCAGATAGATTTGTTGTGGCTAATAGTTTTCTGCAAAATCTTGAGAGACTTTTTCACAGCCTCTACTTTTCCATTTCCTTGGGGGTAGTAAGGGGAAGAATGACCATGCTTAAACCCTATTTTATATGTTATTTTTCATCATTTCATTCTGAAAGTGACTACCATGATCAGTGACAATCTCACTTGAGATTCCAAACCTGTCTATAATTTGATTGAATATGAAGCAGGCGATAATATTCCCATCAGATTTATCTGTAGGCATGGACTTAGACCACTTAGTAAAGTACTCTATGTCCATGATAATGTGTTGAATCCCCCCAGCCTAAGTTGGGTTGAAATCCACAAAGTCCACCCCCCACTTGGTGAAGGGACTGATGGTAATGACTAGATGGAGAGGGGATGGATGCGAGCGCATTTTCCAAGTGAACACCTGGTAGGGGTGACACTTCTTAACCACTTTGATGCAATATTTAAAGATAGATGGCCAAAAATAATTGGATCACTAATTTTTTTGGGTTGTCGCAAGCCCGGATAAATGACCACCACAAGCCCCACTATGGTAGTCATTTAGAACAAACTTGGCTTCTTTCTGATTTAAACAACGACACAGGATATTTTCCACTCCTCGAAAATATAGAGTGTCATCAACGATAAGGTAGTTCTTATCTTGGTATCGCATATGTCATCGATGATCTCATGAAAGATGATGAGGGAACTTCAAAGTTTGAATATAGACAACAATATCTCCATACTAGGGGTCTGAAAATGAGACAAAGAAAATGTGTTCATCTGTAAATGAATCAACATGAATAACATCCTCATCTAATCATGGGAAGTCAGATATTAACTCTGCAAAAACTAGTGAATTTTTGGACTTCACAGAAGCAAAATTGAGATCGAACTCTTATAGAATGACAATCCATTTATTGTACTTTCCCCCTATGATATGACTCATAAGGATGTATTGAAATGGATTGAGATCGAAAACCACAATAGTTTTTCAAAGTAATATATAATGTTGTAATCATTGGACTGCATGAGCGGCGACCAAATATAGATTTTCAACATGAGAATATTTGAGTTCAGGTCCAACTAAATTTCAAATAAGATAGTAAATGATGTGGTCATAGAGCTCATAATCCTCTTGAACCAACACCATACCAATCATCTCTTCAGATGCGATGACATAAATCAAGTAATCTCTACCATATTCTGGAGACTTCAGTAAAGGTGTCAATACCAAGGGTTTCTTCAAACCATCGGAAGATTCTTGGGCTCACTCATCCCAGATAAAAGGAGTGTCCTTATTCAAGAGACACATGAAACGCTTAATAATATTTGCATAGTTCACTATAATCCATCATAAAAAAGTATCTTTCCTCTGTAAACCTTCAAGTTGGTGAATAGTGTGTGGGGGAGGCAACCAAAGTATTTCCTCAACCTTTGACATATCTACCATGATCCCAGTATCACAAAACAAAAATCCTAGAAGTCAACCTGACCTAACACAAAAGATGCATTTATGAGGGTTCAAACGGATGTGATAATGGAGACATCTTTCAAAGACTAGCCGAAGCTGCTTAGGGTGATCCACTCTCTTACAGGAGTGAGAAGCAAGATCATCAATATAGACCTCGACTATATGCTTGATATCATGAAATCAAAAGGTCATAGTACATTGGAAGGTTTCTCCAGTGTTTTTAAGGCCGAAAGGCATCTTCTGGTATGCGAAAGTACCCCAAGGGAAAATAAATGTCGTCTTGTGTTGATTCTTGGGTTTAATCTGAATTTGGTTATACCTTGAAAATCTATCCATGAAAGAAAAAAAATCTTCTTCCCGCACACTCATCGAGAATATGATCAATGAAGGGTGTCAGGAATTTGTCTTTAGGAAAGGCTTTGTTTAGGTCAAGGAAATCCATGCATGCACAGATGGTTCCTTGCATTTTATTCACAGGAATGGGATTGGATACCCATTCAGTCAAGGGAACCAGGTAGATAAATCTAGATTAAGTAGTTTTTCTACCTCTACCTTAATAGTAGGGGCCTTCCTGGTATTGACAGCACTAATACGTTATCGAACGGGCTTACCATATACGTAATTTTTAATCTCATGTTCGATAATTCGAGGGTCGATTCCTGGAATCTCTTCATATGACCAAGTGAATATATCTCGAAATTCCTTGAAGATTTCGGTGTAGATCAGAATGTCTTCTGGCGAACAATCTACACCGATGTATACATTTTCAATATTTCAAGGGATACGAGAAATATCTATCGCAACAGTAGGGGAGATACTCTCCATGTTTCCTTCAGTGTAAATTCCATGCGTATCAAGTGGAACTATGACATCACCAACTATCTCACTCAAAGTAGATATAAAATCATCTTGCTCGATTCTGGAAAGCTCTAGGAGGAAATAAGAGTGATGATGCATATCATTCGAAGGTTTCTTAGAACCATTCATGGCCTCAATGATAGATTCATTTGAAGGAAATGTATCATCAAGGCAGTCATGTGAACAAGACAATGAAGTGGCCCAAACAGGCTCCAAAACAAGATCATCCTCATCTGTCTTCGAGGTAACAGGATCTAGATCAATGGAAGAGTCAAGAAAAACTTGGTATGCAATTGTTGTTGTTGATAGTTCCATGACCATTCCAAAATATAATTTACCTTCACAAGACATCGTCGAGGAAGGTAGGGTCCACGGATCATTAAAATAGGAAGTGTGGAAAGGAAAGAACCTCTCTGACAAAACTAGCCTACTGGATATGGCATATATATGGTGAAACGATGCCATGAAGTCGAAGTTACCCATAATGAATGAATACATTTTGACACTGATATTATCAGTTGTCAGATGATAATTTTCAATCAAAGGGATTGACGGTGCAACAGATGCCTTAGGGCTAGTGTACGCAAAGTAAAACTAGTCGATCGTCACGATATTCCCATCGTGAGGAAAACAAAGTGTACGAAATATGGGCGATATGATTGAATTCATAGAGTAATTCCAATTGAGTCCTAGTAACAAGTTATAGTCAAGGGGCACATCAACCACCTCGACATCCACCTCTACCATCTTCCCACCTAACTAGACCAGAAAGTCAGGAAGAATACCATGAGGGAGAAAGGAACAAATGTCAAAATAAGTCAATATGGTCAGAGACTGAGAAAGGGTCAGAGAACCGACAACTTTCCAACAAACTAGGGATATCACACATGTTGCAGGGCCTTCATCAAAAAAATTACGTTTGATGGTATACTTTGAGTAACCCACATGGATTTGGAATGCCACATGTTAAGGAAAGAGAGGCTTCACATGTGTGACATCAAACATGATAAATTTTGAGCCACAAGAATCTAAAGCTCTTAACGCAGATATCAAGGAATTCCTTTTTGAAGGACACGTCTGGAGTACCTCGAGAGACGACATTGCACAAGGGGTTTGACCTAGGTCCTCAATAATAGAGTAATTTTGGGCGACATTAGCATTAGGATTGTGGGTATAGCGCTTGAGTACTCCTTTCAGAATACGAGGCAGGGGATTTGGTTTTTCAATATGTAAGGACATATATGGAGGATGGGGAGACTCTAAACTAGGTAACGTCTGTGGATAACTTTAATCACAATACTGAGTGGCTACATTAACATCATATTTAAACATATTGATGCATAAATGGTCATCGTCTTACACCGATGGGTATTGACTCCCACTCTCCACATTTCTAGCATTCAAGGAGCTCAAGGCCATGTGTTTTTTATGTGAAAAAGGATTAGTCAACATGAAGGGAAGTAGAGATAAAATCCTCATAGCTTCCACAAGTTTGTGGAATAAATGGGTAAGGTGATCGTCTATACAAAGCTTACAGGGAAAATTCACCTTCTACCTTTCTTTCTTTCCCTCACCAACATTATTATTCGACTTCTTATTCTTACCATTGTTCTTGGGTTTGTTATTATTCTTCCCACCCTTATGATTATTATTACGTCCTTTATTTTATTCCCTACTGGTTGTTGGTTACCATTCGAGTTGGTCGACGATTGCATAAAATGCACATCTGCTGACTGAGTGGGATTGGAGGACACGTATGAAACTAGCCCTCCTACAGATTGGTTTCGATACAATTATTTCAAGTGGATTTTCATTGAGTCTATGGATTTCACATTGACGAAGCCTACAATTTCATCGGCATGAGGCCCGAGATTTTGTCTAGGGTCATAGTTTGACCTCGGTGCATCTAGAAGAATATCATATAACATCCCATACTAAGCATATATAAGACCTAACTGCTAGGATTTAAAAATCACTTCTTTCTCAAATATAACCCTGGATGTAGAAACATCCTTCGAAATATAAGGCAGGAGATACTTGAGGAACCACTTTAGTACGAATTTTGGGGGTATGCAGGCCTTTATCAACCTCTTTTGCCTACACCACTCCTATATGTGATCCGAGATCTGAGTGGCCTTGTCCTGATGAAAGTTCGACAAAAGTTCTATGCCAACATCATAATGAACTAGCAATTGGAAGTGGTTGAGGAAGACTAAAACCAACTGGTTAAAAGTTTTGTATGCCCGCCTAGGTAGATAGATATACCATTTCGTGGAAAACCCCATGAGGGTGCGTTGAAACAATCTTAGCTGAATAGAATCATTGTTAAGGGAATTTGAAGAGCACCAAAGATGAAAGGTGGTAATGTGATCACGAGGATCCTCAATAGTTTTACCCTTGAATTTTGGAATATATGAAGGAATCCTAGTGTGGATGCGGGGCCATGTCGGATCATGACACACGGGGTCGTTCATTAACTTAGACAAGTCTGGAATATTGAGCATGGACAAAAAATAGATACAGGGTTGCATCATCTAGACCCAATCTCCCTGGAAGGATTGTTGTTGGGGAATCACAACCCATACAAGGTTCTGGTAAGCACCATGGCCCTGTCCCAGATTGTAATATCCTCCTCTAGATGGATTCATGAGGGGTTGGTTGGGAACCATTCCAATAAGGAAGTTCTCATGAGGGTTGTAAAAACTTCCCCTAGCCGGAGTGGCTCCAAGTTGGTGGTTTCCCAAGGTATGAAACTCAACTCCCCCAGGTGTGAATCCATAAGATAAAGGTGGATTCATCATGGAAAACATGTTGGTTAGAATCAGTACAGAGGAGGTGGGTGTAAAGGATAGTATGAGAGCAGTAGATTGTCTGCCATGTTGGTTACTCCATCCAGAAGCAACATGATTATACCCGGGGTTAAAAGGAGGAAAAGCTTCAATAGTAGGAGTCATTTTCGGGACATGAGTACCACCAAACGATAATGGAGTATGTGGAGGATATGTTCCCCCAAGTCCAATGATAGTATGCATACCAGTCACTAGGATGGAGGTTGAAAATTGTGATGTGAAGTTAGGAATACCATAGGAAAAAGGACTAAAGGTCATAGGGATGGACAGAACATTATAGTTCTGTGAGTGACAAAGGGACCCAAAATATTTCGTGTATATAGGTTGAGTATTAACTATAGGACAGGCATAGGTGATGGTAGGAGCCTTCGACACTACAACCATTGTGGTTGAAGGTGTTGAAGGGGTACCATTAACTATAGTAGGTATGAGAGTGAAAGGACTCCCAATATATTGCTGACTCAATTCAATACTCATCCTTGTATGATCACAAGTCTGATAAGTGGATGTGTGTGTACCACGTTTGATAACTTTACGCCTTTTTGAAGGAAAATACTCAAAATACAGTGGTAACTGTAACAAGCAGTGAGACTTGTGGGGAAGCTGGCCTAGCTCCACGATGATTCAAGACCCGAGATATAAAAAAAATCCAAAGGCCAACTAGTAATAAAAAAGGACACCAAAATAAAATCCAAAGGCAAATATGCACACAAACAAGGTAAAGTGGCTGAAAGGGGCCTCCCTCCCTAAAGTAGGTATGCCTCTCCCAAGAGGGGCCTAAGACTCCATGCTAAATATATGAGCTATCATAATCAGTTATAAGGCCCCTCATGGGCTTAACAACCAGTCAGTCAGATCCCCCTAGAGAGGTAATAATCCATAAAGGTTGTTCGTTGTTCGACCCTTATCTGACCCAGGGTACCTACAGACTAACCCCTACAAGTAACCTATGTGGTGACTAAGTTAAGAAACTAAGAAACCATGATATAACCAATGCACAAGTGAACATTCACAAGTTAGGTCCATCGTATGGGAAGGGTAACAAATCCTAAAACCTCAAAAGCACTGCCTCTCATAGAGGTAAAGGTACTAGCAAGATCCCCATATACGAATAGATACACATAAATATATATGACGTTAAGAAGGTATTTGATGCTAAGAATATATTACCATTTATACAATGGATTTCTCCACTCCCTTAGTCAAACATATACGTTGATTTAATAGACTTGGAGAATTATACAGACAAAATCCTATTCCAAGGCTCTAAATCCTAACCTAGTTTGTGCACCCTAGAAAATAAAATCGTTATTAATCAATTTTAAATTATCGGCGTTACTTTTAGTGGCCTTGTTTACTCAAAAAGGTGCATTTGTGAAACTAATGATGTTACAAATCAACAAGTAAAATAAATGAATATGAATACAATGCAAAGTCCTAACTTCAATTCCCAATAAATGATATGTTTTTCAAAATGCAATTCTCAATTTAGTTATGCAATTCCAAATAAGATGAAATATTTCTTTACATGTACTAAGATCAATGATAAGGACTCAAAAGATTGAATGCCAACAATGTAAAATGCCTAATATTTTTTTTATTTTCAATACAAATAATGAAAATGCAATGACTGAACAACAACTTGATATAAAAATTCTATTGTATGTAAACAAACACAAACCAAGTAGGATATCAAGAAGCAAACACGTAGCCCAAGATGTAAGAACAATCAAATGAAAAGGATGATGAGAAATGCACCGCCCAAAAACTCAACCATAGAAAGGTTTCCTGTGACTCCACAGACACTTAACAGTCATAAGAGAGACCCAAGAAGACTCATCAATCATCAAAACCTACCCGACAACCATCAAAACCAAAAAAAAAGCAACAAAAGTTGATGTATGTGACTATTCAGGGGAAGAGTGCGTATATATGCCTCTTGTAGAAGGAAAACACAGGTATGCGCATGACTCTCAGGTAAAAACCCACGTATATGTGTTAAAACACATCCATGCTAAGGAGAAGGATAAGAAACGTAGACTTGGAATGAACATAGGATTTCAAGTAGTCATACACCAATGAAATCAATATAAATGAGAGAAATCTAAGGAGAAAAACACTCCAAACCCCCAAAAATAAGATCATTTCACAAGTATGGTTGCCAATTCTATTACGGGGAAAATATCTCTATGGCTAGGGGTAAACCACAATAGACGGAAATGACTGTAGAAATCAACTCTAATCTCAATTATGCTATATAAACAAATATGATAGCAAGACAAGATAAAAGGCCTACCTCATCCATACATTCGATGAAGTCCACCTTTGAGCACTTGACTCAAAGAAATACACCTGCAACTTATCCTAAACAACCAAGAAACACAAGCATATGGTGATATATTATAATGTTAGCACATTCAATAGCATAATCCATCAACATTCATAACAAATATGCCCATGGAATAACAATTTAAATATTTTCAAGATACTAATTGGATGAGAAAATAGTATTTCTATTAAAATGTAATCAGTAGAATTGAATGAATTACAAACTTCTGTGTCAGCACGGTTAAGAACCAAGAAACTAAGTCCCTTCCAACTGGGCCTCCACCACTTCAATCCTCCACCAAAGGCAAGCTCATATAAGAGAGACAATGAGGTTCTGAATAAAGTAGGGAAGAGCTTGGGGGATGAACAATGTGTTCGGACTTAAAAGGACAAAGGGATGCAGACTCAATATGAACTGAATAATTTCTCCAGAGTAACTTTTTTCTCAAAGTTCAATTCTTCTCCTCTTTTCCATAGCTCGAATTTGGCCCATGTATAGCCTTCAAGAGGAATTGAAGGGCCAATTCAAAATGTTTCCAATATATGGAAGGTCGAGGATCATGGATCTTGTGACGTGACATGGAAAATCGACACCATTTTAAAATTTTGGGCACAAAATTTGATGTACGGAGGGTATAGTGGTGTAACCTATGTATACGCATGTTGTTCAATAGGTAGGGCGTGTATATGTGTAATAATAATGATTTTAGCTCTAGGATTTGAAAAAAGGGACTTCAAGTGTACATAGGGAAATGAAAAAGGGCCTTCTCTGAAAGTTTGCATAGGGTGAGGAAAATCTTGCTATAACAACTGACTAGACAGATGACATTAGGAGCACAGTAGCATCAGACACCATCTAGGAAGACTTATGGGCATCAAGATACGGCCAGAGGAAATATGTTCTTGATACCGTGATGATAGACTTCTCAGTAGAGGACTCCTTGCATAGGACCACAACAACAACAATGTCATCTGGAGCAACAACAATATTTAGGCATGTTCAATAGAACATACCACGATCACATACTTCTAGGCCAACAACTTCCACTTTGGGGACAAGGAGAAAAGAACTGAAGAATGAATGTTAGACATGTGGAGAGCCACATTACCAATGATATTTTCCAATTAAGAAACCCAAAGTGGATGTATCCTCAGGACCCATTAGATTTGGATGTTTGGGCAAGGCCCACAAGATACATGCAATGGTGAACAACTGCTAGGATGAACACTAGTCCATTGTGCTCAAGACGTCAGGTACGATCACCGATCAAACTTTTAGTATTTTGATAGGTCTATGGGATACAAATATATTTATTTATAGTTCATCTCTAAAGAGAACTAAGGTAAAGGGATTCAAGGAGGACGATTTCATATAAGTAGAAATGGCATGGGTGTCAAATGAAAAGTTGGAGGAAAGGTTACGAAGTGTAGCATTAACTTAGGTGATTTTGTAATGAATTCTAACCTATACATCATGATCTTAGGATATTATGACATAGTGATTGACATAGACTGGTTCGAATCATATGATCCAACACTTAACTGTAAGAAGAAATGGTTAAGTTTGATTGATGATTTGAGACAGAGTAGAGTGATTGCAAGAAGAAACAAGGGAGTGTCCTTGAGGTTTATTTCTTACCTACAATTGCATAAGAGTATGCACAAGGGATGCAATTTATATGCAATATTATCACTAAATTAAAAGGTCGAGGAGAAAGGATTAGAAAAACTCCATGTAGTACAATAGTTTGAGGAAATATTTCCTCAAGAATTAATAGTTTTTCCACCAGAAAGATTTAGATTTTACCATAGATTTCAATCATGGAACTGAACCGATTGAAATAACTCCCTACTGAATGTCGACACTGGAATTGAAAGAGTTGAAAATGAAATCGAAGGAGTTGTTGGATTTAGGACATGTATGTCTGAGTGTATCGCCGTGGGGTGTTCCAGTGATTTTTGTTAGAAAGAAGGATGGATTGTGGAGGTTTTGTATTGACTACCATCAATTGAATAAAGATACAATCAAGAACCAATATCTGTTTCCAAGGATACATGATTTGTTTGATCAAATGAAAGGAGAAATCATGTTTTTGAATATTGATTTAAGATTGGGATATCATCAGTTATAGAACAAGGTGAAATATATCCCTAAGACTGCATTTAAGATGATATTCAGACACAATGAGTTTATTTTTTTACCGTTAGGATTGACGAATGCCAAGGGGGTATTCATGAGTTTGAAGAATGGAGTGTTCTATGAATACTTGGACAAGTTTGTTAAATTATTTATTGATGACATATTGATTTATTATCATATGAAACAATAAGATGATGAACACCTGATATTGATTCTATGATGTCTAAGAGAAAAAAAATGTATGAGAAGCTATCGAAATGTTATTTTTACCAATCGAATATTCAATATTTGGGACATATCATATCTGGTGAAGGTATCATTGTGGATCTAGGAAAAGTAGAGGCCATTATGGAATGGAAAACACTGATAAACGTACAATAATTATGTAGCTTTATGGGTTTAGCAGGATATTATCAACGATTTGTTGAAGGTTTTTCAAAGATAGAAAATACAATCATGGAATTGCAGAAGAAAAAAAGAAGTTTGTATGGATTGAGAAATGTATGGAAGCATTTGAAAATAGAAAAGAGTTGTTGACGACAATGCTGATACTAAAGGTCCCAGACATGGACTTATTGGTATGCATAGACGCATCAAAGGAAGGTTTAGGTGAGTTTTGATGTAAGACGATCTAGAGTGATCACTTACATTTCAAGGAAATTGAGAATGCATAAGGAAAACTATGAAACACACGACTTGGATTTATTATCAATTTTATATTACTTATGCATATGGAGACATTATCTGATTGGACAAAAATTAAAATTAAAGACATATCCCTGTGGAATGCAGCATATATTTACACATAGTGACTTGAGCGCGCGACATAGGTGTTGGTCAAAATTGCGTAGGAAATACGACTTTGAGATCTCATATATTAAAGGAACAATGAATAGAGTAGCAGATGCATTAATTCAAATACCACACATATTCTCGGTAATACCTCTTAGGATGAATATGTGAGAAATTATTCTAGCTGTATAGTTTTACGATGATTGGTACAAGGAAGTTAAGGCTAATACTGGACAAGAAACCATGATGGTACCTAATTTTGAAGGTTATTCATTTGACAATGAAGAATTATTGATATTTAAAGATAGAATTTATGCACCGCCTAACAATGAATTAAAAATTTTGATCTTCGGTGAAGCTCATCGAGAAATTTACATGGCTCATATGGGAGTCACGGAGATGAAGGAAAGCCTTAATCATTTATTCTTCTAGAAAGGAATAAAAGAGGACATAGTTAGTTATGTGGCAAAATGTCTAGAATGTAATCAAGTGAAGGATGAACATAGACATCCAACAGGATTTCTACAACCACACACTATTCCTGAATCGAAATGGGAGGTAATATCGATGGATTTTATTGTTGGATTTCCACTAACGACAAGGATACAAGATTTGATTTTTTTGGTAGTTGACACTCTGACAAAGAGTGCACACATTATTCTAATGTGTGCAACATATCATGCACTAGACTTAGCTATAATGTTTTTTAGGGATATTGTGATATTACATGGTGTATTAAGAAGGATCATATTTGATCAAGGATCAACTTTTACAGGATGGTTTTGGACCAGTTTGCAAGAGGCCTTGGGAACAAAAATAATTTTTAGTACAACATATCACCCAAAGAAAGATGAAAAAACATAAATAATGAACTAGATTTTGGAGGATATGTTGCGTATGTATGTAATGGACCAACAAAAATGTTGGGAAGATGTTGGGCTCTAAATATGTCCTAAAATATAACCTCTATGCATCATCCAAAGGTAGGTGCTATTAGAAGTGTTTTACTTGTCGCATACATAGGTTCTTACCTACTGTTTTCAATACCCATCCTCCAGAGATGCAACCCCTGCAAAGGGACAACAATTGTAACAAAAGGAATGGAAATTGTTTCGTTCAAATGAACAACACTACTTACAAAAGGAACAACAATCGTGACAAGGGAGTGGTAGTCGTTATATTGGGCTGAACTAATGTTTTGTTAATTGAATTATAGTACTTTCCCAACTATCTAATTTGTCAACCCGGGGTTTGTAAACTGATGAAGCACACAGAAAGTATATGCAAGATTGAAGCGGAACTAATCTAATCTAATTTTTAAGCTACGACAGAAATTGAATCATTATTCTAACACAGGACTGAAATTGAATCTAATATAACACATGACTGAAATAGAATCATTAATCTAACACAAGACTAAAATAGAATCATTATTCTAACACATGACATAAATTGAATTGCATAAATGAAATTAATCTAGGAATGGGAAATTGGGTGAAGGAAATTAATATAGGAATGGAGAACAATATGAAGGAAAATAAAATACAACATGTGAAGAGTTGAATGGAATAACAACATATGAGATCTCTCACCAATGAAACAAT
The DNA here is from genome assembly GCA_000966675.3 of Picea glauca. Lineage (NCBI taxonomy): Eukaryota > Viridiplantae > Streptophyta > Pinopsida > Pinales > Pinaceae > Picea > Picea glauca. The sequence goes on from JZKD02S1390390.1 coordinate 396,274, forward strand.
CTTATATTACAATAATCAAATCAATCTTCATAAAAGAATAATGAAAGCATGAAAACCAAAACCATGAATCAAATCTAAGAATCCCTTTCTCTTTCAAATCCTAATGACTACCATTAATGACTACTCTAATTCCATATTCTAATTGAATCCTCATGAAGAGAGAGCACTCTGTTTTATACATGAGATCCTTGAAGATAAGATAACCATCTCATTATTACAGATCCACTTTTCTCTCAACCTATTTCCCATTATTATAAAATATAATCCCTTCAAATCCCGACACATATCTCTCATATATATTGGATAAGATATGACAACCAAATATCCATGATATTCTCCTTGAATTATCTCCTGAAATCTTGAAATGGTGGAGGAATTATTCGATAAGTCCTTTTGAATTAATCCTTCAGATATTCCTACACATTACAAATCTCACACATTTTTGAGATATATATGAAAACATGTTGATTTTCTAATATTTAATCACAAATTCCCTTTTTAATACTAAAATGAATAAAGTGGAAAATAATAAGATGAAACCCAAGTATGATATCGTGAAAGGTTAATGGGGCAATGAAATGTGGAGAATGATGAAGGGAAAGGTGGATGAAAATAGGACATTTCTGAGCCCCAACAGAAGACTTCTTTCAATTATTAGAATTTGCATACAACAACATTTACCAAGGTACGATTAAGATGGAATCGTTTGAGTCCCTTTATAGAAAACCATGTCAGACGTCTTTGAGTTAGGATTGAATTGAGGATAGGGTCCTAGTAGGACTGGAAGTTATCCAATGAATGTAAGAATCAATGAAATCAATAACACATAGGATAAAAGAAGCACAGCATCAGAAAAATATTTGTGTTGATGTGCATCGCACTGACCGTAGTTATGAAGTTGGCAACAGAGTTTTCTTATGGGTAAAAATGAAAAAGAGATCAATAATGTTTGGAAAGGGTGCTAAAGTCTCTCCTAGTTTTGTGGGACCTTTCTTGGTTGTGGAAAATAAAGGACCCATGGCTTATCGACTATCCTTTCTTGATTCTTTGAGGTGTATGCACAATGCATTTCATGTATTTGTTTTACAAAATCATATTATTGATTCATCACATGTTATTGACATGATTTCTTTGCAAATGTCATATGAGGGTTCTCTCATGGCGGAGCCAATATACATTCTATACCATCATGTTCAATAGCTATGGTGTCAAATAGTCGATCAGGTCAAGGTCTAGTGGGACAACTATAGTCGACACTCAACTACCTAGAAGGATGCATACGTGATGCATAAAAAATTTCCTTACTTGTTTGATAGATTAGACATATAGATCTATGTCAGATACATTTATTTACTTTCATTTGTATATTGTATAAAGCTCAAGATGAAGTTTAAAACAAGAGGGGGTGTATGTAATATCTCGTTCTTCCGAGCACACTTTTATTGACTTATTATTTAAGGACACTTGCGTCAAAGTGATCTGGTTATGGTGCATTATGATTTCGATTCGATGATGGGTTATATGATGATGATGTTGATGTATTGTGACTTATTGTTGTTTTAATGTATATGTATTGACATATTCTATTGATGAGTTTTTCTGAGTGTGCAGGACACATGACAAGTTAGGGATGTTGATGGCATCAATGGACTACCTTGGACTCTGGATTGAGTTAGGGAGTGGAGTTTATTTGTTTGAGTATTTCATTTTACGCACATGTGACATATTATTGATAACAATATGATCTACATATATTGATAATTGACACTATTTTTTTCAGTGGATGCAGGCTTGACGATGCTTGCTAATCTGATTCACATAAGGAGTAAAGGGGCCATGCAAAGATACCAAAAATTTGAAGAAGATGTGTGGAAGTGTCCCTATCACGGCCTACTAGCACTCACGTCGTGGTCTGAACTGTAGGTTAACGATTACCTACATGGATGATTTTAGGGTCTAAATTTCGCTCATGGGCTGATTTTCCATGGTTTTTCCAAAAACAAGATTCGCTATTTTAAAATTGATTCGCCCAAATTCTATAGGATAAAATGATTTCACCTTAAAAATCGCCAAAATTTTGTAAAAACTATATAAAATCCTTAGAAATTTGAATATTT
>JZKD02S1390390.1:439838-450985 GCA_000966675.3 Picea glauca
ATTAGCATTACAAAATTTTAAGATCCGTGCATTTTAATTTTTATAATATAATAATATTTATTTATATTACAGTCAAAACCCGTCACTATCAGATAATCTACAGCTCCGTATTGTTTCCTAATTGACATGAAAAAATTTATTTTCCTACACAAAGCTTTCTTTAAGAATTGTATTATAATGTAAACAACATACAAATTTTAAAATTTAAAACCAGAAAATATTATATATATAATCAAAAAAATTCTTGTATTTTGCTTTCCATGGGGATTGGAATAGCAAGAATGGGTATTTCCAAGTTTCGACACTTACAGATGCACTCGCGACCAACAACTCTGCTCCGACGACGACCAACAGCTCCGCTCCGACCAACAGATCCTCGGCTCCGACCAACAGATGCGCTCCGCTCCGACGACGACCAACAGCTCCGCTCCGACCAACAGATCCCCGACTCCGACCAACAGATGCACTCGTGACCACAACTTCATACACCCTCACCACGACACAAATTTGCGAAAAACATTTCAAAGCCGATGTGTTGGTAATATATAAAAAACTCTTTCGGTCGAACAATAGTTCGGCTGAAACGTTATTGCCGCAAAACAAATATCCATACGACCAAATTTGTACACACAAATCGAGGGGGATGTTATTGCACCGTTCGATTTGACGTTTATGTTTTCGGCCGAAAAATAATATCTTTCGGCCGAAAAATATTATAAGTCCGTCCGAAAAAATGTTTTTCAAAATTTTGGAGACCTGATTGTCACAAAAGTTTAACCCACCTTCGTGATTTCACCCTTGTTTTATTCCTGAAGTCATATGTACAATAGGAATAGTAATAGAAATTGGATGGATAGTAAACAATCAAAAGAAAACTTTAACCTATCATGTACATCTATTTCTAATAGAAACAAGAAAATAAATTTATTTACAGGAGACCTACTAACATAAGATTCTTCTAACCATAACCCACATCTATCTTGATATGCACAATTTATAAAAATACCATGGAGAATCTGATTAGGATCTATTTTAGAGGACTCAATAATATCAAAAGAATGTGCCTTAGTCCCTAATAATTGAAAAGAACTAACTTCTTCCCAAAGAAGATACTGAAAAATAAATGAGAAGAAAGAAGAAGTGTGACTCTCCATGGTGATTTTCATATGTACACAATCATCTAATCTAGAATTAGTAACGAAATCAGTGGACCAATAATCATTTGCAAGGATGAAATTTCCACTAGAGAAGAGTTCCAACAAAATTTTATCGAAGCAAGCTTCCAATAGAATATTATAACGAGTTTCATTGGAAACTTGAAAAATCGGGACATCAGAATGTTCAAAAATAGAATTGTTCTCAGCCAATGATAATAAAGAAAAACATGAGAATCTGTTGAATCTACGTCTACATCAATATGTATTTCACTTTGTAATGAATGTGATTTTATGCTATCAAGATCAAAATACTCATCAAATATAATATCTTTCTCTTGTCAATCACATGGAAGATTTGAATTAACAACATTATCAAAAAGGATAAGAAAGAGATTCAAAATTAACATTGATATGCAAAGAATCATCATCGAGAAGAGTTTCTTTCTCAAACAAATATGAACTAGTTGAAGGAAAGGTTTCAACAGATAAATTGGTAGAACCATTACTAAATAAATTCATATTGGAAAANGACTCTCACCATCAATTTCAAATTAGACAAGGATTTTAGTTCCTTATTGGGAATGTTTCTGGTAGGCCTCATGAACTAAAATCATGACCCAACGTAGGAATGTAAACATGAGCCATGATTAGTAAAAAACCTTTAAAATAAGACTCTACACAGATAATCTATATGTGGCCCTCCTTCTAGTGCAAAAAATGTTGATGGCCAAAACTGACCATGTTCAACATTAAGGAAATCACCCGGTCAGGGCCCCAATCAGACCCTTATCCATCTGGTGTGGTGATTCCGACTGGTTAAATGGGTCTAGTTACCCTTACCTAAAACTAACCTAAACTAAAAGTTAATCCTAATCTAAACTAATCTAACTCTAAAACAACTACTCTCTTCCTGTTGATGTATGATAATGCTAAATGATATCATCAAGAAGAAAGACAAGACTTACCTTCTTGCAACATGCTTGTAAGGGGAAGTCTTTGTGATCCGTCGGATCTTTTAATGACTTATGGTTGAGTTTTAATTTTGCATGCATTAATTAACCATTTGAGAAACTCAGTGAAAGAATGAGGAAAGAAGAGGAATTATAACAGCCATATACACATATGTAGATCTGAAATGAAATAATAGACAACAAACCATAACACGCAGACTGATAACGGAGTTCGGCACAACTTTGCCTACGTCTCCGGGCCTTTTTCTCTGTGGGGGAGGCTTCTTTATTTCTATTCAAAAGCTCAAAAGTAAATCGATGCAATGCCAAATGGCTACAAGACTAATATGGACATGTTCTTCTAGATCTCTATAACCATGCAAAGAAAACGACACACAAAACGGACGTCCGGAGCTCCCAGAAATGATCCGACAGCATCTCCTTCTCAAAAGCTTCTCTACCTCAAAATGGCTTTGGCTTGGCTTCTCCTCAGCATAATTCTTCTCTGAATGCCCCTCTATGGCCTCAAACAGGCCTGGGTTATATAGCTTGGAATTTGGTTGTTCATCCCCAACTTCCTCCAAGAATTTAGGCTCCAAAACTACCCAATAACTCCCCAAAATGGATAAAAACCATTAAAAATAGGTTTAACATTAATTAAAAACCCAAAATCAGTTAGAAAACCCACTTTATAACTATAAATTGGGCCTAGCCCCCTTTCCTGAGCGTGCGCCCCCTTTGCATGGTCGTATGGCTTTATGTGGCCGAGCGCCAGCCCAAAAGGGTTGTGCGCTGGCCCCCTTTTGGCGCTCCTTACAATACTTTGCAATATATTTTATAATGTGGGTTTTACAACATAAGAATTAATTTGGTGTATTGGCAAATGACCATTTCTTAAGGTGTTGGGCTTGGTGGTGGTCATGGGTTCAAAACCCATGGACCCCAAAACTTTTGAAACCTGCCACTTTGACTGATGACTGGGTGCCACGTGGCTGCCCATGACTGGGCCACGTGGCACTTTCCCATTCGACGGACAAATGCCACTTGTCAGCCATTGATTGGTCCAGTTGCATGCCACATGTCTGCCCTGTCAGCAAACCTACCCAATCACCATCAGCCAGAGAGTGCCACGTCATCTACTGCACAGTCAGCATGCTGATGTCATCATCATTGACTTTTTGACCAGTTGACCTTTGACTTTTTACCTGTTTGGGCTTCCGGTCAAAACGCGATAAATTTCGTATACGAAGCCCGTTTGACAAAGTAAATATACCGCCGGAATCAAGAAGACGAGACGGACGCAATGGCGCTGGTTTCGTTGGATTCTAAGCACTTTCATTTTTGAGCATTTTTCAAGCCCTGTCAGGCTTCTGAATCCGATTTCGGATCACTTTGGGAATGGATGAAATGTGGGCTCATCCAAACCACATGAAAGGTTTCTCCTACAAAAGGAGACTTTATTTTAAAATAAATGGATCTATATCTAAATGCAGTCCTACATACAATGCAGAAAACAAAGAAAACTATTATAACCTAGAACATAAGAAGAAGTTCTTAGACACCAAGTGCAATGATAATGTAAAATGGGTATTAAACATGATATTTATTATTAATATCGAGTTACAAAAATAGTTTTGGTAACATGTATTATTTTATCGTGTTCATGCTATGTTTAACAAATTCATGCACCATGAAAGTGAAAATGATTATTCATCATAACAAGAAATAGTTCACATATTGTGATGACTTTTAAATCAGATGCATATTAGCAAATTCACTAGTAAAAAGTTACCAAGATCTTTGCCAACATACATGAGTACATTCGGTACAAATGACAAATTAATTTAATCACATAAGATGATAGTTGATTATATAAACAAAACTTGCATAAACAACATTAGTACTATGATATACAAAATCTAGAATAAATCTGAAAATTAATCTTGCATTCAAACCGATAATAGCATACAAATTTAAATGTAAACAAAACCTCGGAGTTATGAATGTTTCTTCAAGATGAAATTCCACAAACAGTCTTCCTGAATCCTTCAACTCTGTTATCAAAAGACGGATTTACAATAGTGCATAACCTCCCTTCAATTATAGAAAATAAAATAACAAGAAGTAATCCCCAAACTCAGATATGATCTATATAGATTCTACAAAAGAAATTCCCCCTTACAATAGTGCAAAGAGTTTAAATCTCTTATGCATGAATTCTCCCTTTTTCCTTTTTTAATATCTCTTCATGCCCTCTTTATAATAAAGAGTTATGATATACAAAATTTGTATCACTAAGAATAAACAATAACTCCTCAAAACCAGGAGGGTAACCGTATCTAGATACACGAACTCATCTTCTATATCTATAAAGATCTTAAATCAAAATATCAACAAGATTTTATAAAATAACAATGAAAAAACAAACTAAGTTCCAAAATGCACTTGGATTGATCATTTTCAAGGATTCGGAAATGAATATTGCATGTGATAATCATGTTTCAAATATTCCAACGAACACAATCTCCTGACCTTAAGAGTTCTTAGATTTAGCCTTGTCATTAGCGAACTGTCGGAAATCAAATTTTCTTCTAGAATCGTCTCCATATTTTGATCTATGAGAAAGAATCCTCTCTTCAAGATTAGGCTCTTCTTCATTGTTATTGTGGTTAAACTCATAACCATTTTGGATCTATTTCTATTAGCCCGACCTAGGTTTTTATCCTGACTATGTTTGTTGAGTTGATTTTATTTCTCTCGCAATCAACTATTTCAATTGCAAGCTCGGGAAAAAAAAAATGACTTAGTGTTGTTCGGGCTTTATCAATGTCACAAACCCAAGTCGCTTTGCCATGAAATGACTGATCGAAATCCCTAGCCACTACCATATTGTAACTCTAAAAATATTTAATGAATTCCCACCACCCAACTTCTTTAAACAAAGACAAGCATTCATCAAGGGATTCTAAGATTTCAGACCCTGAAGATTCTATTCGCACCATATGTGTCATGAAAATTTTAATAGTTCAAAGTGCAGGAGAATAATATTCATGAGACTGAAAATATCATGGAAGGGTAACGAAACATAGCAAAGTAAGAAACCTTCATATTCTCGACAGATAGAAAATGTAACGACCATAATAGTGTATACAGATTTCAAAATTCGAGGAAGTGACTCTATACATAGGTTCTGAGCTTCGAGTTGCTTGAGAGACGTGTCGAAAAAAAAATGAATACAGGACGATTATCTCTATATTTCGCAGTGAAAGTGTTAAACCTACGATGAGATATGAAATTTAATCATATCGTCATGATGCTACATGTGAAAGGCCCATTAAAGGCCTAGTCATATAATGTGATGGTTGAATTGACAATAGATTCGTCATAATATTAAGTATAAACAAAGCACTTAACACTAGGAATACTTCATGAATCAACAAAGAGTAGCAGCGCGGATGCATAGAGGCTAACATGGACTTAAGCAATAAAATAGACAAACACTAAAAAATGTGAAGGTAAGGAGCCATAATGGTTCAAACAGGAAATGTATTATGTACTCAATTTACTAGGCTTCAATTAATGGTGAGTTTTAATGAGTGATAGTTTATAACAGTGAGAATTACCTTCATTAGTTCCAAAATACACATGTTACAAACAAAATGAGTCATGTAATCAACTCTTGTCTCAATGTAAGAGGTGACATACAAATTTTATTAAAACATTTTAATGTAAAGTATATCAATCAACAACCACAATGTATACATGAGGATCCATAATACGAGCTCATCCTTTGAAGCGTTAAAAATGTTTGTAAGAGATCATGGCACTGGTTTAGTGTCCTAAATAACAAATTAAATCAAAAGAGACCCACCATTTTAGGAATGTTTGAAACTTGTTCTTATAATCAAAGGTCTTAAAAAAATAAGTCATGTCTTTAATTTATCATAAAAATACAATTTAGAAGCTAAGTCCCAATGAGATATGAAATTAGGTAACTCATATTTATGTTAGAACAAAATGAAGTCTCAAAAATAAATAACTTGATTATAGTTTCGACTTTAACTAAGAGATGGGATTAGATATCATGATGATAAAAGCATGTAAGCATAGAAAATTGCATGAAAACATCCAATGTTACTGAAAAACATATAAACGTTCCTCATAAATGTGTTTTGAATTTCATACTTGCCGTCATGAAATTCAAAATGATAAACGAAGTAATAGAGATCATAGTTAATACAAGGAAATGGATTTAAGAGTATTTTCAGCATTAACCCATTTGTGATAATGACTAAATGTTTGGTGAAAATAAAACAACCCATTACATAAGAAAATTATTTTATGCAAACCAATAAAATAAAATAAATTCAATCAAAGATAAAGGAAAATTTCTCATAAAAATGAAAAGAAACCCTAATTTTCAATCAACCATAGAAGAAAATAAGGGAGTTTTTGTTTGCCATAACACATAGGTAGATTTTGGTTTTATTTATTAGATTCATTGTGACAAACTTGTAACATCCCACTCTTGCAAGCACATGTTATTGACTTATTCTTTGAGGACACTTGCGTGCAAGTGATCCGGTTTTAGTATATGGTTGTTTGTTTCTCTTATGGATTCTTACGATGATATTGATGTATTATGATGTTATGTTATTTGATATCTATGTATTGACATATTCTATTGACGAGTTTCCCTTGAGTGTGTAGGACACTTGACAGATTGAGGATGTTGATGGCATCAATGGACCTCCATGGACTCTGGATTGAATCAGGGATTGGTTTGAGTATTTCATTTATGCATATGTGACATATAATCAGGTATATTATGATGTTGTTTATGGATCATTGACAGTGTTTTGTTGATGGATGCAAGTTAACAATTTCTTTCTAATGACTCACATAAGGAGAAAAGGGGCCATGCACAACAACCAGATACTGAGGTAGAGGTGTGGAAGCATCTCTGTCATAGCCTACTAGCACTCTCGTTGTGGCTTGAATTGTAGGTTAACGATTACCTAGTTCAAGAGATCCATGATGTTGTGAGGGCAGACTGAGGCAGTTGCTCACGGAGATTTCTAAGGGGTGTGCAATAAGGCAAGGCCCTTATTCCTTAGAATCCCTTAGTCTCTCACAAGGTCGTTTGAATGGAGTATTTACTCCAAGGGTTGGACAAGTACCAAAACCATTCAAAGGCGAGCGACACCCTTGGAGAACAGAGTGTGTCTTGAAGGGAACATCGTGTAATTAAAAATTGAATCAAAGGCAAGTGGCACCCTTGGAGCACGGAGTGCGTCTTGAAGGGAACTTCGTGGTATTTAAAAAGGTGAGTCAATGAATCTAGGTGGCCTAGAAAACTTGAGTGAATGTTAAACCTTGTAAAATCTTGAGCACTCTCGAATTAATTAATTAATTAATTACTAAATTTATTAATCATAATCCCTAATGGTCTAAGCGTTTGCAAATAAAAATTTAACTAAACCTAAGTCTAAGTTAATGAGAGGAAAAAAAAACTAATTTTATGAATTAAATAATGAGGGGATGAAATAAATTAATTTAAGAAATCAATGAAAATAAAATAAATCTAAAGAGTGATTTAATACACATTGTGCAAGTAATTACCAAATTGGAATTTAAGGTAAAATTGGAATAAAGCTAAAGAAAAGGGTACGCATAGAAAGGAATCTAGAGTCTAGTTAACAATAGTCTAACTAGGAGATGTTTCCTATTTTAACTCAACTCCATTTTAGAAAGGTGTCAATCATTAATTGGAAATAAAGAGAATAAAGGGACAACTAGGAGTTATTTTAGGAGCACTTTTTTGACGGGTGAGGGAAATTGACTTTTAATTAAATTAAATTGTGGATTTACTTGTGAAACTAAGGGAACAGGTGACAAGTGTATGGGGGGGAATAATTCCTAATTAATTTTAAAAAAAATGAATTAAATGTGAAAATGGCAAGGTGCCACTAAGGAAATTCTATGAAACAAATGGTTGAGAGGAGGTAAGGGGACACTCGCTATGAGTAAGGTTATGCTTGAGAAATTATGACTGGTTTTACTTGTGAGAGTTGGGATACCTAGCTTGAGAGAGAGAGTGGTGGCTCTACCTTGCGAGGTGAGATGGGATCTAGAGGATTTTGGTTGTGTGTGCGTGGCCCCTTTGCGGCTCGAGGGGCTCAGGGAGAAGAAGAGTACCCCTAGCATTGGTTGAGAGGTACTGGTGAAGTCTCAATGATTACCAAGCCGGATAAGGTGGACTGACAAGGTGCAAGCTTGGAAAGGACACGCGTTGGTTGCCGAACAGATGTGCAACTCCACTATGATTATTTTCTAGTCACGGTACGATATATTTAATTATTTTTGTGTTAACAAAAATCAATGTACTCTTGAAGATTTGAATAATGATGGTAATGGATTCTGGGTCTGAATGTTTATAAAACTCATGTGTTCTTGGTGATATAATGATTGTATATTGTAACAACAATATCTGAAATTTCTTATTGAAGTATAAATTAATGTATAGATCACTGGGACTCAATTTTTTTTTTTCCTATTATCTGTTGAGGCTTAGTTCATATGAGACTCTTGTTATGCTTGTGATTTTTACTATAAAACCTCTACCTTTTTTTATGAAAAACATAGCCATGCCCCTGGTGCTTCTACCCTGCATTTCTCTTAGAAAACCCTTTGTGTTTTGATGTATACATTTCACCCAGCCTTACAAGCCCCCTGGAGTTTATTTACGTTCGATTTTCTCTATGTTTTTTTTAGGATCAAGGATCTTCTCCTTCAATTTTTTGCCCAGCGAGTTTGCTTCGATTTTCTTTGCATTTTTAAGGATCAAGGCTCTGCACCTTCACTCTTTTGCCCAGCAATTTTACCTTCGATTTTCTCTGGTTTTTTTAGGATCAAGGATCTGCGCCTTCACTCTTTTTCCCAACGATTTTGCTTCGATTTTCTCTGCGGTTTTTTTAGGATCAAGGATCTAAGCCTTCACTCCTTTTCCCAACGATTTTGCTTCAGTTTTCTCTGCGTTTATTTGAGGATCAAGTCTCTACGCCTTCACTCTTTTTCCAAACAATTTTGCTTTGATTTTCTCTATGTGTTTTTTTAGGATCAAGTCTTTGTGCCTTCACTCTTTTGCCCAATGGATTTTCATGATAAAAATACCATGTGTGTTGGGAGGAAATGCTTTGTGTTTACCTTAATTTCCTCACTGATTTTCATGATCAAATTCCATGTGTGTTTGGGACGGGAACGCTATTCTCTTACCCTATTTAACTCACCGAATTTTCATGATAAAGCAACTATGTGTCTAGGAAGGGAAAGTTATGCATTTACCATATTTACCTCAGTGAATTTTTGTGATCAAATGCCCTATGTTTTGGGAGGAAACGCTCTGCATTTACCTTATTTACCTCAATGGTTTTCGTGATCAACTGCCCTGTGTGTTGGGAGGAAATGTGTTTCCTTTACCTTATTTACCTTAGCGATTTTCGTGATCAAATGCCCTATGTATTTGGGGGGGGACACTTTGTGTTTACCCTATTTACCTCAGCAAATTTATGTGATAAAGCGACTGTGTGTCTAGGAGGGGAACGCTCTGTGTTTACCCTATTTACTTTAGTGATTTTCGTGATCAAATTCCATGTGTGTTTGGGAGGGGAACGCTCTGCGTTTACCATATTTACCTCTGCAAGTTTTTGTGATAAAGCGACTATGTGTCTAGGAGGGGAAGGCTCTGTGTTTACCCTATTTACCTCAGCGAATTTTCGTGATCAAATGCCATGTGTGTTGGGAGGAAACGCTCTTCATTTAACTTATTTACCTCAGCAATTTTCATGATCAAATGCCTTGTTTTTTGGGAGGAGATGCTCTACGTTTACCTTATTTACCTCGGCAATTTTTGTGATCAAATTTCCCTGTGTGTTTGGGAGGGAAACACCTTTTGATTTCCCTTAATTTTCTATACAGTTTCTACATTATTGCCTTCTTTCCTTGGAATGATTCGCCCTCGCCTTCCGAGATTATAGTTGGTGTTGGGTTTTAATGGTTACTGTGTAGTAGTTGAAGCAGTAATTTCATGATTATTGTGTAGTAATTGAAGTGTAACTTTATTTATATAATGCAATCTTGTAATGATAAGTTTTAATGTTTATTGTGTTAATAATTTATTTATATCCACTTCGAATTAGAATTCTCAAAGCCTGCATTATTTAACTTCTACTTGTGCATGGGAGGGTTGTGGTGCAAGTTCTTTATTCACCTAAGAGTGATATTTGGTAACTTAAATGCACAATTGATTATGTTAGATGCTTGATGCTTAGTTACCATTTTTTTCCACCTCAAACCTATGCTCCCTTCTCATAGCAAAACTCTCCTCTTATAATTGTATTGCTTGTGTCCTCCCTATAAATGATTTCTTGTGTGTGTAGTTTACTTTTGCGCCATAAAAATTTAATGGATAATGATTTTGCGCCATGATATAAAAGAGATGCATGGATGGTCAGGAGTGTAGTTTACCTTTTTGCACCATGAAAATTAAATTGATAATTACCCTTGTGCCATGATTAATGTTGACTTACGAATGATAAGTAATTATAATCTCTTGCACCACTAAAATAAATTTTATTACCTTTGCACAATTAAATGAGTTGATGTATGATCGTTAAGTGATGAGATATCTTTATGAATAAATTGATGATGTTGGATTATTGAGAGGGGGGTGAATCAGTAATAGAGCAATTTAATCCTTTTTAACCTTATAATCCAAGTGTTATATCAATGTAGCATTATCATCCAATATCTGCAGAGTAAAGAAGCAATGAACAAATGAACAATCATACACATACATAGTACTCCAGTTTTTTACGTGGAAACCTAAAATGGGAGAAAACCACGAAATATTTTTTCTTATATGTTTTGAAGAATTACATTCATTAGAAGCACCAACTTCCTTTGTTTTCCAGCTGCAACTAGAAGGAGGCTCCAACCCCCTAGTTTCTCAAGCTACAACCTGAGGGAAGCTCCAACTCCC
>JZKD02S1390390.1:471543-506352 GCA_000966675.3 Picea glauca
ACCAATAATAATAATTATCATTATCATTATTATTATATAAATAATAATTAAATAATTCATGATAATAATTAAACTAAAGAAAATAATTAAATAATTAATAATAAAAATAACTAAATAGCAATAATCATTATCATTATTATTATATAAATAATAATTAAATAATTCATGATAATAATTAAAGTAATGAAAATAATTAATAATAGAAATAACTAAATAGCAATAATCATTATCATTATTATTATATAAATAATAATTAAATAATTCATGATAATAATTAAAGTAATGAAAATAATTAATAATAAAAATAACTAAATAGAAATAATTGCATGACAATTTTAACACTAAAATGACATAATTTTGGCATTAAAATGACATAATTTTAACATTAAAATGACATAATTTTGGCACTAACATGATGCAATTTGATTCAATACAATGCAGTTTTGACATAAAATGACACAATTTTGACATGGATGTGACATTATTATTCTAATTTCCTTGTTTCTAATCCCCATGATTAATTGCAATTAATGATGATTAAATGTTGGTTACATTTCAACATGGATATTTTAATCTCCATGCTTTATTTTACACTATGAGAAAGGTGTTCCATGGCAATTTAAGTATTTGTAAATATTGATATTTTGAAAATTCATAAAACTTAGGAAGGAGCACCTAAAGAGGGGCTATGATACCACAAGAGGGGAAGAGTGAGGGGGTCCTAGGGGATTTATAAATAATCCCAAGTTTTTCCATGTGTCCAAACCTTACTTTGTTTCCTTCATCGCCATGTTCCTTATTAAAAATCTAGAAACCTCAACTACCAATCATTGAATGCATGTGGTGGTTGGTGGGGAAGTACACCTTCCATAGTTATGAGAGCATGGGGGTTGAGTACAACATAAAGAAGGAGTGTAAGAGCCCCGTGCTCATAGGAATGTGAACCCTCTCAATTCCTATACACATGTTTTCTCATGCAAAGGTGAATTGACTAATACATTGGTCATTTTGATTAGGGGCAAATATTATTCTCATGTAGGGGGATTGCTAAGATCATCAACCATTTTCCTTTGAGAGGAAAATTCGTGGATACATCAACCATTCTTGGGTAGATTATTCAAATCATGTACAGAGCATAGATAGGAACTTATGCATAGAGTCTGGAGAGCACATTGGAGAAGAGAACATGACTATAAAAGTGGAGCATGCAAATGGGACAGAGAGCCCTAGAAACAAGCACGCAAATCAGACAAATATCCCTAGAAAATAGCATGTGAATGGGGAAAGAGGAAATAGAACCCCAAAGTAGAGAATGTAATTGGGAATGAGGAAACAAATTCTTGGAAAAGAAAATGTAAATGGGAAAGAGGAATAAAATTTTGGGAGAAGAGGAAAAGGGAGAAAGAGAGAGTTTTGGCTTGGAATCCAACAAGGCTACCCCACTGTGGGATGAGACACCCATGAAAGTAAGCCATTAAAATATTGAGAAGAGTCAAGAACCAAGACAATTTTGTTGGAGGTTGATCGACATCATCTTTGACCTATCTATGCACACACTGAATAGCACTAGAGGAAGGATATTTACGATGGACTATTGAACAGAGAAGGAAGACCTCCTTTTGTTGTGTGAGATGGGTATTTTGGGTGCTAGAGAGATTCTCTATCTATGATAAACTCAATAGTGAGACCCTGGGATTAGTAATATTTAATCCCGATATAGAGGGACTACCCTAAAATATCCTACTTCTCCCTGGTGGTATCATAGCCTCACCTAGGGGTGGCCTGTTGTAGAAATATTAAGTGCAACAAAGCCTATGATTGGGTGGAAAGTCATTTTTCCTTAGTCTGTTTCTTGTAATTCAAACTCATGATCAAATAAGTTCTTCCTTGTGTTTATTAATTGGGTTATTATGATGCACTTTGCTACTGTTTCATTGTTTGAATGTTGAAGATTCATACAATCTTGTTGTTTGTTTGTAATGGGTAACTAGTTTTATGTATGCCAATGTATTCCTATAAATGAAACTTATAATTTGCTACAACATTTATGTGGAGTATATTTACCTTTATTGATTCATGTTGTGTGAATCAATTCATATAGTTGTAGATTTTCACCCCTTAAAGTATGAAGTCATGGTTATGAGTATGTGAATGATCTTGGGGTCTATGAGTTGTAGACACCCTTATATTTATTTATACAAGTATCTCTATTTTAGAGGAATTATCAACTCTGATATGTGCATTTGAGAAAATAATAGAGATTTTGGTTTAGACTCGGGAATTACTTGGGGAAAATTGATATTAAGTGTGTTTTTAAGATCCCTTATAAATAACTCTTGAAGAGTTTGTCATGAAATCAAAATGCCTAGTAAACCCCTATAGTCTTCCAAACTTGTTGAATGGGCTACATAAACCTCAAAATTTGAGGGGAAAAGATAGAAAAAAATGGCTAAGTGTTGGAATGGAAATGACAAGTCTTTTATCAGCACCCTAAAACATCTTTTGCATCAATTAACTAAAGTTCCTTTTCATCACTGCACTAAAATACCTTTTGTGTCATCAATGCCAAATGTCTTTGGTATCAATGACGATATTTAACTTCATTATCGACTTGATCAAACAACTTTGTTATCAGTGCTACCAAACAACTTTCACTTTGGTGAACTAAATATGATATATAAATTGAGGTGGATATTCCATTGGAACAGTTTGTCACAACATATCTAATAAAATACCAAAATATTTAATATTAAGGTTTTTTTTTCATTTAGATCTCCAAAATATTTTGTTACTTGTTTTATTCTTATGCATGAAATAGATAAAATGTGTAAAATAGAGAACATTAAAATAAAATCATGCCATCCACAAATTAACACAGGATATGACATGGGAAACCCAATATGGGAGAAAACCCAACAAGAAGGTGAGGTTTCTCTACTCTCTTTTCTCTGGTATAGAAATGATGCAAGTACAAAGAAAGATGATCCAGGTGGATATCGGTGGCCACCCACCTTTTCCAACTGGCTCAAAACAATTTTCTAGCAATTTTAATAATTTACTATTTTTAGTAGTTTTTAACTTTCCGGGCCATCTTGAGGCCCTAAACGATGTTTTTGGGAAAGCGGGGAGAAATAAGCAAGTTCCTTCAATATTGCCTCCAAAATGAATCTTCTTGATGATACCTTTCCAATGGGCTATCATGCGCCTAAAACGGAGATCGTATGCAAATGTTACGACCCCATAATATACCCAAACAAGGCCCACATGACTTTTGGCGCTTCATCTCCTAGGGTTAGGTTTTTGGATGTCTAGGGTTTTTGGCATTCCTGTTTATTGTAAAAGGGCCTTCAAAGACTCATTGTAATCATCTTCTTGGGAATTCGAGTATCCGTCACATCTCTTCTCAGAGATCAGCTGCCACCATTCTAGCGAGTCTTTCACTCTGTATTTTTATAGTCTCTGTACATTTCTTTCATTAATAGAAATTGTGTATTATTGTATATCTGTGTTTATGGTTCCATCTCTGATACATTTATGTTATATTATTGAATATCTACGATTTATCTGTGCATTTCTTTATTATATATCCACTCTCATTTCGTGTCGTAAATAATCTGGATCAGTGGTATCAAAGTAGGCTACTCTTGATAGTTTTTTTCAGTGCATGTCCCTGACGAGGTTTGAGTATATCAAGTTGGGTCTCAAGCTTGTCTCTCTTGAATACAATCACTCTCCCACGCCCAAGAAACCCTCCATGGCGGAAGAAAAGAAAAATGACGGAGCAGACAATCCTATAAATTTGTTGTTTGAGCAAGCTCTCACACGACAGAGGGACGAAATGATGGAGAATTTTTCCCACATCCTTCAACGCCTGCCGATAGCAACAGGCGCATCTTCATCAAACAACCACTTTGGAAGCACCTCTCCTTTCAAGGTACATGTTAATTTTGATATTCATGTGTTTGAAGGTCATATAGATGTAGATGCCCTAGACAAATGGTTAAATCTGTTAAAAGGTTATTTCTTTGTTCATAATTTTTTCGACAATGAAAAGATCACCATTGTACTCCTTAAATCTCTCCCCCGTGTAAAACATTGGTGGGAAACTTACTAGGAGAAAAGTTCCACAAAGGAGTCTGGAATATATGGGGTCGAGCCCACTTGGGATTTTTTGTGGATGTGGTAAAGGAACAGTATTACCCTATTGGCAACTATGAGGACCAGTACATGAGATGGACCACACTGCGGCAAGAGAGGGGCCAAACAGTTCCATAGTTCACCAATACCTTCCATACTTTGCGCACCAATATGGGTATCAAAGACTTTGAACAACATTTGGTTCTGAAATACCGTGGGGATATACACAGATACATCCAAACTGAAATGGATTTAAGCACAGATACATCGATATGTTGTTAAAATCGAGCAGAAATTTAAGCACTAGAACAAACGGGAATTTGGGTCTACAAATCTGCAACAACCAAAGTATGACAAAGACGAACCTAACAAACAGTCTCCCAAAAACCAATCCAAGCCACAAGAAAAGAAGGGTCACGGGAAGACAAAGAAGGACACCAAAAAATGGTGCGATTTCCACAAAATCCCCTGGCACAACATCGATGAATGTCGCTCAAAACAGTCATTGGTGGCCGAGATCAAATACAAGGAGTCGAACCCTGATTCAGAATCTGATTATGAAAATACTGGTAAAGGATAGATCATTGACGTAGACCCCACTTCCATTGTCGCGACCACAACAATTCAACCAGAAGAACCAACAGATCCTGAAGAGGGGGAGCGCCTTTTTCATTCGCAAATGTGGGTGAAGGGGACCCCGCTACATTTTATTGTTGATAGTGAAAGCTAGAAGAACCTCATCTCAGCAGAGGTCGTCAAAAAGTTGGGATTGTCGACAACACCACACCCACAACCATACAACATCGGGTGGCTTAGCCAAGGATGAGATCTTCATGTCAACCAGCAGTGTGGATTGTCAAACGACATCCAACCCTTCAAGGATGAGGTATTATGTGATGTTGCCCCACTGGATGTCTGTGATGTTGCCCAACTTTCTATACTTGGACCTCATCGGGGACATGCACTGAAAAATGATCAAGAGAAACCTACTATAAGAGATTCTATAGCATCCATATAGGCCACAGGTCAAAGTCAACTTACTATACTTGGACCTCTTCAACTTAGTGTCCATATTTTCCTACAATGTAGTCCAAAATGAATTAATAAATCTGGTATCCCTATCTGAGATGATGTTCCTTAGCATCCAAAAGTGCACCCGGACTTGTTCAAATAACTTGTTGGCTCCTTCTTGTCCATTGATGGTATTTTTACAAGGCGTGAGAATGCACATTTTGTTTAACCTATCAACTACCGCAAATATATAGCCATGTCCCTTCCTGGTTGTTGGTAAGACTCCCACAAAATCCATGGAAATACTTTCCCAAGGTCTAGTTGGTAGAGGTAAGGGATGGTATAGAACTTGCTTCATGTTACTGGGATTATCGATACAAGAAAATATACATCCTCTAATATATTGTGCTACATATTCTTGCATTTTTGGCCAGTACGCATACCTCTATAAATTAGCAACTTTCTTCCTAAAACCAAAATGTCATACAACCTTGTAGTTGTGAGCCTCTTTGAGATGTTGCAATCTTTCACCTTTAGGGACACAAAGCTTGTAAAGACATTAGATTAAACCATTCTGGAAATGATAGTTATCCTTTCTGTCACCTTCTTCTATATGAATTTGGCTCTGTAGCCGCTTGGAGTCCTCATCTTCTGTGTATATCTATTTATATGCATCATGGGTAAAAGGCTCCATGTGCATAAAAGAGTTCCCAAAGTTGTAATCTTGGATGTGAGTGGACATGAAAGCATGTCATGCAACTTATTTGTGCTACCTTTCTTATATTTTATGACCAAATTAAAT
Source organism: Picea glauca (assembly GCA_000966675.3). Taxonomy (NCBI): domain Eukaryota; kingdom Viridiplantae; phylum Streptophyta; class Pinopsida; order Pinales; family Pinaceae; genus Picea; species Picea glauca. The sequence goes on from JZKD02S1390390.1 coordinate 477,494, forward strand.
TGTTGTAAAGTCCCCATCCACTTGTAATGCCTAGTTTTTTGTAGCTTACTCTGGGCCTGCAAATATTGTAGTGGCTAGTGATGTATGTGGATGATGGTCTCCTTTCCCATATGATAGTGCTTTCACTTTTTGATATCTTGTACCAAGGCATAGAGATCCTTGTTGTCAGTAGGGTAGTTGAGAATCACCCCATGAAATACTTTANAATTTGATTCAATACAATGCAGTTTTGACATAAAATGACACAATTTTGACATGGATGTGACATTATTATTCTAATTTCCTTGTTTCTAATCCCCACGATTAATTGCAATTAATGATGATTAAATGTTGGTTACATTTCAACATGGATATTTTAATCTCCATGCTTTATTTTACATTATGAGAAAGGTGTTCCATGGCAATTTAAGTATTTGTAAATATTGATATTTTGCAAATTCATAAAACTTAGGAAGGAGCACCTAAAGAGGGGCTATGATACCACAAGAGGGGAAGAGTGAGGGGGTCCTAGGGGATTGATAAATAATCCCAAGTTTTTCCATGTGTCCAAACCTTACTTTGTTTCCTTCATCGCCATGTTCCTTATTAAAAATCTAGAAACCTCAACTACCAATCATTGAGTGCATGTGGTGGTTGGTGGGGAAGTACACCTTCCATAGTTATGAGAGCATGGGGGTTGAGTATAACATAAAGAAGGAGTGTAAGAGCCCCATGCTCATAGGAATGTGAACCCTCTCAATTCCTATACACATGTTTTCTCATGCAAAGGTGAATTGACTAATACATTGGTCATTTTGATTAGGGGCAAATATTATTCTCATGTAGGGGGATTGCTAAGATCATCAACCATTTTCCTTTGAGAGGAAAATTCGTGGATACATCAACCATTCTTGGGTAGATTATTCAAATCATGTACAGAGCATAGATAGGAACTTATGCATAGAGTCTGGAGAGCACATTGGAGAAGAGAACATGACTATAAAAGTGGAGCATGCAAATGGGACAGAGAGCCCTAGAAACAAGCACGCAAATCAGACAAATATCCCTAGAAAATAGCATGTGAATGGGGAAAGAGGAAATAGAACCCCAAAGTAGAGAATGTAATTGGGAATGAGGAAACAAATTCTTGGAAAAGAAAATGTAAATGGGAAAGAGGAATAAAATTTTGGGAGAAGAGGAAAAGGGAGAAAGAGAGAGTTTTGGCTTGGAATCCAACAAGGCTACCCCACTGTGGGATGAGACACCCATGAAAGTAAGCCATTAAAATATTGAGAAGAGTCAAGAACCAAGACAATTTTGTTGGAGGTTGATCGACATCATCTTTGACCTATCTATGCACACACTGAATAGCACTAGAGGAAGGATATTTACGATGGACTATTGAACAGAGAAGGAAGACCTCCTTTTGTTGTGTGAGATGGGTATTTTGGGTGCTAGAGAGATTCTCTATCTATGATAAACTCAATAGTGAGACCCTGGGATTAGTAATATTTAATCCCGATATAGAGGGACTACCCTAAAATATCCTACTTCTCCCTGGTGGTATCATAGCCTCACCTAGGGGTGGCCTGTTGTAGAAATATTAAGTGCAACAAAGCCTATGATTGGGTGGAAAGTCATTTTTCCTTAGTCTGTTTCTTGTAATTCAAACTCATGATCAAATAAGTTCTTCCTTGTGTTTATTAATTGGGTTATTATGATGCACTTTGCTACTGTTTCATTGTTTGAATGTTGAAGATTCATACAATCTTGTTGTTTGTTTGTAATGGGTAACTAGTTTTATGTATGCCAATGTATTCCTATAAATGAAACTTATAATTTGCTACAACATTTATGTGGAGTATATTTACCTTTATTGATTCATGTTGTGTGAATCAATTCATATAGTTGTAGATTTTCACCCCTTAAAGTATGAAGTCATGGTTATGAGTATGTGAATGATCTTGGGGTCTATGAGTTGTAGACACCCTTATATTTATTTATACAAGTATCTCTATTTTAGAGGAATTATCAACTCTGATATGTGCATTTGAGAAAATAATAGAGATTTTGGTTTAGACTCGGGAATTACTTGGGGAAAATTGATATTAAGTGTGTTTTTAAGATCCCTTATAAATAACTCTTGAAGAGTTTGTCATGAAATCAAAATGCCTAGTAAACCCCTATAGTCTTCCAAACTTGTTGAATGGGCTACATAAACCTCAAAATTTGAGGGGAAAAGATAGAAAAAAATGGCTAAGTGTTGGAATGGAAATGACAAGTCTTTTATCAGCACCCTAAAACATCTTTTGCATCAATTAACTAAAGTTCCTTTTCATCACTGCACTAAAATACCTTTTGTGTCATCAATGCCAAATGTCTTTGGTATCAATGACGATATTTAACTTCATTATCGACTTGATCAAACAACTTTGTTATCAGTGCTACCAAACAACTTTCACTTTGGTGAACTAAATATGATATATAAATTGAGGTGGATATTCCATTGGAACAGTTTGTCACAACATATCTAATAAAATACCAAAATATTTAATATTAAGGTTTTTTTTTCATTTAGATCTCCAAAATATTTTGTTACTTGTTTTATTCTTATGCATGAAATAGATAAAATGTGTAAAATAGAGAACATTAAAATAAAATCATGCCATCCACAAATTAACACAGGATATGACATGGGAAACCCAATATGGGAGAAAACCCAACAAGAAGGTGAGGTTTCTCTACTCTCTTTTCTCTGGTATAGAAATGATGCAAGTACAAAGAAAGATGATCCAGGTGGATATCGGTGGCCACCCACCTTTTCCAACTGGCTCAAAACAATTTTCTAGCAATTTTAATAATTTACTATTTTTAGTAGTTTTTAACTTTCCGGGCCATCTTGAGGCCCTAAACGATGTTTTTGGGAAAGCGGGGAGAAATAAGCAAGTTCCTTCAATATTGCCTCCAAAATGAATCTTCTTGATGATACCTTTCCAATGGGCTATCATGCGCCTAAAACGGAGATCGTATGCAAATGTTACGACCCCATAATATACCCAAACAAGGCCCACATGACTTTTGGCGCTTCATCTCCTAGGGTTAGGTTTTTGGATGTCTAGGGTTTTTGGCATTCCTGTTTATTGTAAAAGGGCCTTCAAAGACTCATTGTAATCATCTTCTTGGGAATTCGAGTATCCGTCACATCTCTTCTCAGAGATCAGCTGCCACCATTCTAGCGAGTCTTTCACTCTGTATTTTTATAGTCTCTGTACATTTCTTTCATTAATAGAAATTGTGTATTATTGTATATCTGTGTTTATGGTTCCATCTCTGATACATTTATGTTATATTATTGAATATCTACGATTTATCTGTGCATTTCTTTATTATATATCCACTCTCATTTCGTGTCGTAAATAATCTGGATCAGTGGTATCAAAGTAGGCTACTCTTGATAGTTTTTTTCAGTGCATGTCCCTGACGAGGTTTGAGTATATCAAGTTGGGTCTCAAGCTTGTCTCTCTTGAATACAATCACTCTCCCACGCCCAAGAAACCCTCCATGGCGGAAGAAAAGAAAAATGACGGAGCAGACAATCCTATAAATTTGTTGTTTGAGCAAGCTCTCACACGACAGAGGGACGAAATGATGGAGAATTTTTCCCACATCCTTCAACGCCTGCCGATAGCAACAGGCGCATCTTCATCAAACAACCACTTTGGAAGCACCTCTCCTTTCAAGGTACATGTTAATTTTGATATTCATGTGTTTGAAGGTCATATAGATGTAGATGCCCTAGACAAATGGTTAAATCTGTTAAAAGGTTATTTCTTTGTTCATAATTTTTTCGACAATGAAAAGATCACCATTGTACTCCTTAAATCTCTCCCCCGTGTAAAACATTGGTGGGAAACTTACTAGGAGAAAAGTTCCACAAAGGAGTCTGGAATATATGGGGTCGAGCCCACTTGGGATTTTTTGTGGATGTGGTAAAGGAACAGTATTACCCTATTGGCAACTATGAGGACCAGTACATGAGATGGACCACACTGCGGCAAGAGAGGGGCCAAACAGTTCCATAGTTCACCAATACCTTCCATACTTTGCGCACCAATATGGGTATCAAAGACTTTGAACAACATTTGGTTCTGAAATACCGTGGGGATATACACAGATACATCCAAACTGAAATGGATTTAAGCACAGATACATCGATATGTTGTTAAAATCGAGCAGAAATTTAAGCACTAGAACAAACGGGAATTTGGGTCTACAAATCTGCAACAACCAAAGTATGACAAAGACGAACCTAACAAACAGTCTCCCAAAAACCAATCCAAGCCACAAGAAAAGAAGGGTCACGGGAAGACAAAGAAGGACACCAAAAAATGGTGCGATTTCCACAAAATCCCCTGGCACAACATCGATGAATGTCGCTCAAAACAGTCATTGGTGGCCGAGATCAAATACAAGGAGTCGAACCCTGATTCAGAATCTGATTATGAAAATACTGGTAAAGGATAGATCATTGACGTAGACCCCACTTCCATTGTCGCGACCACAACAATTCAACCAGAAGAACCAACAGATCCTGAAGAGGGGGAGCGCCTTTTTCATTCGCAAATGTGGGTGAAGGGGACCCCGCTACATTTTATTGTTGATAGTGAAAGCTAGAAGAACCTCATCTCAGCAGAGGTCGTCAAAAAGTTGGGATTGTCGACAACACCACACCCACAACCATACAACATCGGGTGGCTTAGCCAAGGATGAGATCTTCATGTCAACCAGCAGTGTGGATTGTCAAACGACATCCAACCCTTCAAGGATGAGGTATTATGTGATGTTGCCCCACTGGATGTCTGTGATGTTGCCCAACTTTCTATACTTGGACCTCATCGGGGACATGCACTGAAAAATGATCAAGAGAAACCTACTATAAGAGATTCTATAGCATCCATATAGGCCACAGGTCAAAGTCAACTTACTATACTTGGACCTCTTCAACTTAGTGTCCATATTTTCCTACAATGTAGTCCAAAATGAATTAATAAATCTGGTATCCCTATCTGAGATGATGTTCCTTAGCATCCAAAAGTGCACCCGGACTTGTTCAAATAACTTGTTGGCTCCTTCTTGTCCATTGATGGTATTTTTACAAGGCGTGAGAATGCACATTTTGTTTAACCTATCAACTACCGCAAATATATAGCCATGTCCCTTCCTGGTTGTTGGTAAGACTCCCACAAAATCCATGGAAATACTTTCCCAAGGTCTAGTTGGTAGAGGTAAGGGATGGTATAGAACTTGCTTCATGTTACTGGGATTATCGATACAAGAAAATATACATCCTCTAATATATTGTGCTACATATTCTTGCATTTTTGGCCAGTACGCATACCTCTATAAATTAGCAACTTTCTTCCTAAAACCAAAATGTCATACAACCTTGTAGTTGTGAGCCTCTTTGAGATGTTGCAATCTTTCACCTTTAGGGACACAAAGCTTGTAAAGACATTAGATTAAACCATTCTGGAAATGATAGTTATCCTTTCTGTCACCTTCTTCTATATGAATTTGGCTCTGTAGCCGCTTGGAGTCCTCATCTTCTGTGTATATCTATTTATATGCATCATGGGTAAAAGGCTCCATGTGCATAAAAGAGTTCCCAAAGTTGTAATCTTGGATGTGAGTGGACATGAAAGCATGTCATGCAACTTATTTGTGCTACCTTTCTTATATTTTATGACCAAATTAAATTGTTGTAAAGTCCCCATCCACTTGTAATGCCTAGTTTTTTGTAGCTTACTCTGGGCCTGCAAATATTGTAGTGGCTAGTGATGTATGTGGATGATGGTCTCCTTTCCCATATGATAGTGCTTTCACTTTTTGATATCTTGTACCAAGGCATAGAGATCCTTGTTGTCAGTAGGGTAGTTGAGAATCACCCCATGAAATACTTTATAACGATAGCATATGAGCCTTCCTCCCTACATCAATACTGCTCCCATGGCATACCCACTTGCATATGTCTCCACTTCGAAGGGATTCTGCAAGTTTGGTAGTGTGAGAATTAATATTTGACTGATCTTTATTTTCATCGTATCAAAGGCCTTCTATTGATTCTCCCCCCACTGGAAACTCTTACCACTAGTTGTTATGGCGTGGAGTGGTGCAACTACCGCTGAAAATAAAACTATGAACTTTCACAAGTATTGTGTTGCCCCAAAAAAACTCCTAACTTCAATGACATTTTTAGGAACTGGCCATTTCATGATGGCCTCCATTGCGGGATCTATCTTGTTCTCCCCTCCACCAATCACATACCCCAAATACACCAAATAATGTTGAGCAAACTCACATTTCTTTAGATTGGCCAGTAGTTGATTCTTTTTCAGAGTCTCTAACACTTGCATAAGATGGGATATGTGCTCCTCCCAAATAGTGCCATAAACTAGTATATAATCCAAATAGACAATATAAAATGAATCTAGATAAGTGCATAAAACATAATTCATTAGTCTCATAAATGTAGTCAATGTGTTGCATAAACTGAATGGCATAACCAACCACTCTTAAAAACCTTTCCTTGTCTTGAAGGCAGTCTTCCAAGTATCTTCTTCTTTGAATTGTACCTGGTGATATCGTGATTTCAAATATAGCTTGGTGAAGTATTTGTCATGCTACAATTGTTCCAACATATCATCATTGCTAGGCAGAGGGTACCGGTTCTTCAATGTAATCATGTTCAATGCCCTGTTATCGATACACATTCTCCAAGTCTCATCCTTATTGGGTACAATTATGATGGGTAACCCAAAAGGTGAGGTACTTGGTTGAACCACATCCTGCTCCAACAACTGTTGTAACTACTTCTTCACTACATTCACTTCTAGAATATACTGTCTATACAACCCAATATTTGACAATGGGGATTCTGGCAATAACTATATTTTGTGCTCTGCATCCCTCTTTGGTGGTAGCCCTTCAGGCTCCTTGAACACTCCTTTGTATTCTTGTAGCAACTCCTCCAACTGGTGTTTATTCACTTTAGTACACCCCTCTAGGGATGCCTTCACTCTTATTGACTCATCAACTAACTAATTTTCTCTTAATAAAAGAAAAAAAACATATTTCTTANTGCTCATAGGAATGTGAACCCTCTCAATTCCTATACACATGTTTTCTCATGCAAAGGTGAATTGACTAATACATTGGTCATTTTGATTAGGGGCAAATATTATTCTCATGTAGGGGGATTGCTAAGATCATCAACCATTTTCCTTTGAGAGGAAAATTCGTGGATACATCAACCATTCTTGGGTAGATTATTCAAATCATGTACAGAGCATAGATAGGAACTTATGCATAGAGTCTGGAGAGCACATTGGAGAAGAGAACATGACTATAAAAGTGGAGCATGCAAATGGGACAGAGAGCCCTAGAAACAAGCACGCAAATCAGACAAATATCCCTAGAAAATAGCATGTGAATGGGGAAAGAGGAAATAGAACCCCAAAGTAGAGAATGTAATTGGGAATGAGGAAACAAATTCTTGGAAAAGAAAATGTAAATGGGAAAGAGGAATAAAATTTTGGGAGAAGAGGAAAAGGGAGAAAGAGAGAGTTTTGGCTTGGAATCCAACAAGGCTACCCCACTGTGGGATGAGACACCCATGAAAGTAAGCCATTAAAATATTGAGAAGAGTCAAGAACCAAGACAATTTTGTTGGAGGTTGATCGACATCATCTTTGACCTATCTATGCACACACTGAATAGCACTAGAGGAAGGATATTTACGATGGACTATTGAACAGAGAAGGAAGACCTCCTTTTGTTGTGTGAGATGGGTATTTTGGGTGCTAGAGAGATTCTCTATCTATGATAAACTCAATAGTGAGACCCTGGGATTAGTAATATTTAATCCCGATATAGAGGGACTACCCTAAAATATCCTACTTCTCCCTGGTGGTATCATAGCCTCACCTAGGGGTGGCCTGTTGTAGAAATATTAAGTGCAACAAAGCCTATGATTGGGTGGAAAGTCATTTTTCCTTAGTCTGTTTCTTGTAATTCAAACTCATGATCAAATAAGTTCTTCCTTGTGTTTATTAATTGGGTTATTATGATGCACTTTGCTACTGTTTCATTGTTTGAATGTTGAAGATTCATACAATCTTGTTGTTTGTTTGTAATGGGTAACTAGTTTTATGTATGCCAATGTATTCCTATAAATGAAACTTATAATTTGCTACAACATTTATGTGGAGTATATTTACCTTTATTGATTCATGTTGTGTGAATCAATTCATATAGTTGTAGATTTTCACCCCTTAAAGTATGAAGTCATGGTTATGAGTATGTGAATGATCTTGGGGTCTATGAGTTGTAGACACCCTTATATTTATTTATACAAGTATCTCTATTTTAGAGGAATTATCAACTCTGATATGTGCATTTGAGAAAATAATAGAGATTTTGGTTTAGACTCGGGAATTACTTGGGGAAAATTGATATTAAGTGTGTTTTTAAGATCCCTTATAAATAACTCTTGAAGAGTTTGTCATGAAATCAAAATGCCTAGTAAACCCCTATAGTCTTCCAAACTTGTTGAATGGGCTACATAAACCTCAAAATTTGAGGGGAAAAGATAGAAAAAAATGGCTAAGTGTTGGAATGGAAATGACAAGTCTTTTATCAGCACCCTAAAACATCTTTTGCATCAATTAACTAAAGTTCCTTTTCATCACTGCACTAAAATACCTTTTGTGTCATCAATGCCAAATGTCTTTGGTATCAATGACGATATTTAACTTCATTATCGACTTGATCAAACAACTTTGTTATCAGTGCTACCAAACAACTTTCACTTTGGTGAACTAAATATGATATATAAATTGAGGTGGATATTCCATTGGAACAGTTTGTCACAACATATCTAATAAAATACCAAAATATTTAATATTAAGGTTTTTTTTTCATTTAGATCTCCAAAATATTTTGTTACTTGTTTTATTCTTATGCATGAAATAGATAAAATGTGTAAAATAGAGAACATTAAAATAAAATCATGCCATCCACAAATTAACACAGGATATGACATGGGAAACCCAATATGGGAGAAAACCCAACAAGAAGGTGAGGTTTCTCTACTCTCTTTTCTCTGGTATAGAAATGATGCAAGTACAAAGAAAGATGATCCAGGTGGATATCGGTGGCCACCCACCTTTTCCAACTGGCTCAAAACAATTTTCTAGCAATTTTAATAATTTACTATTTTTAGTAGTTTTTAACTTTCCGGGCCATCTTGAGGCCCTAAACGATGTTTTTGGGAAAGCGGGGAGAAATAAGCAAGTTCCTTCAATATTGCCTCCAAAATGAATCTTCTTGATGATACCTTTCCAATGGGCTATCATGCGCCTAAAACGGAGATCGTATGCAAATGTTACGACCCCATAATATACCCAAACAAGGCCCACATGACTTTTGGCGCTTCATCTCCTAGGGTTAGGTTTTTGGATGTCTAGGGTTTTTGGCATTCCTGTTTATTGTAAAAGGGCCTTCAAAGACTCATTGTAATCATCTTCTTGGGAATTCGAGTATCCGTCACATCTCTTCTCAGAGATCAGCTGCCACCATTCTAGCGAGTCTTTCACTCTGTATTTTTATAGTCTCTGTACATTTCTTTCATTAATAGAAATTGTGTATTATTGTATATCTGTGTTTATGGTTCCATCTCTGATACATTTATGTTATATTATTGAATATCTACGATTTATCTGTGCATTTCTTTATTATATATCCACTCTCATTTCGTGTCGTAAATAATCTGGATCAGTGGTATCAAAGTAGGCTACTCTTGATAGTTTTTTTCAGTGCATGTCCCTGACGAGGTTTGAGTATATCAAGTTGGGTCTCAAGCTTGTCTCTCTTGAATACAATCACTCTCCCACGCCCAAGAAACCCTCCATGGCGGAAGAAAAGAAAAATGACGGAGCAGACAATCCTATAAATTTGTTGTTTGAGCAAGCTCTCACACGACAGAGGGACGAAATGATGGAGAATTTTTCCCACATCCTTCAACGCCTGCCGATAGCAACAGGCGCATCTTCATCAAACAACCACTTTGGAAGCACCTCTCCTTTCAAGGTACATGTTAATTTTGATATTCATGTGTTTGAAGGTCATATAGATGTAGATGCCCTAGACAAATGGTTAAATCTGTTAAAAGGTTATTTCTTTGTTCATAATTTTTTCGACAATGAAAAGATCACCATTGTACTCCTTAAATCTCTCCCCCGTGTAAAACATTGGTGGGAAACTTACTAGGAGAAAAGTTCCACAAAGGAGTCTGGAATATATGGGGTCGAGCCCACTTGGGATTTTTTGTGGATGTGGTAAAGGAACAGTATTACCCTATTGGCAACTATGAGGACCAGTACATGAGATGGACCACACTGCGGCAAGAGAGGGGCCAAACAGTTCCATAGTTCACCAATACCTTCCATACTTTGCGCACCAATATGGGTATCAAAGACTTTGAACAACATTTGGTTCTGAAATACCGTGGGGATATACACAGATACATCCAAACTGAAATGGATTTAAGCACAGATACATCGATATGTTGTTAAAATCGAGCAGAAATTTAAGCACTAGAACAAACGGGAATTTGGGTCTACAAATCTGCAACAACCAAAGTATGACAAAGACGAACCTAACAAACAGTCTCCCAAAAACCAATCCAAGCCACAAGAAAAGAAGGGTCACGGGAAGACAAAGAAGGACACCAAAAAATGGTGCGATTTCCACAAAATCCCCTGGCACAACATCGATGAATGTCGCTCAAAACAGTCATTGGTGGCCGAGATCAAATACAAGGAGTCGAACCCTGATTCAGAATCTGATTATGAAAATACTGGTAAAGGATAGATCATTGACGTAGACCCCACTTCCATTGTCGCGACCACAACAATTCAACCAGAAGAACCAACAGATCCTGAAGAGGGGGAGCGCCTTTTTCATTCGCAAATGTGGGTGAAGGGGACCCCGCTACATTTTATTGTTGATAGTGAAAGCTAGAAGAACCTCATCTCAGCAGAGGTCGTCAAAAAGTTGGGATTGTCGACAACACCACACCCACAACCATACAACATCGGGTGGCTTAGCCAAGGATGAGATCTTCATGTCAACCAGCAGTGTGGATTGTCAAACGACATCCAACCCTTCAAGGATGAGGTATTATGTGATGTTGCCCCACTGGATGTCTGTGATGTTGCCCAACTTTCTATACTTGGACCTCATCGGGGACATGCACTGAAAAATGATCAAGAGAAACCTACTATAAGAGATTCTATAGCATCCATATAGGCCACAGGTCAAAGTCAACTTACTATACTTGGACCTCTTCAACTTAGTGTCCATATTTTCCTACAATGTAGTCCAAAATGAATTAATAAATCTGGTATCCCTATCTGAGATGATGTTCCTTAGCATCCAAAAGTGCACCCGGACTTGTTCAAATAACTTGTTGGCTCCTTCTTGTCCATTGATGGTATTTTTACAAGGCGTGAGAATGCACATTTTGTTTAACCTATCAACTACCGCAAATATATAGCCATGTCCCTTCCTGGTTGTTGGTAAGACTCCCACAAAATCCATGGAAATACTTTCCCAAGGTCTAGTTGGTAGAGGTAAGGGATGGTATAGAACTTGCTTCATGTTACTGGGATTATCGATACAAGAAAATATACATCCTCTAATATATTGTGCTACATATTCTTGCATTTTTGGCCAGTACGCATACCTCTATAAATTAGCAACTTTCTTCCTAAAACCAAAATGTCATACAACCTTGTAGTTGTGAGCCTCTTTGAGATGTTGCAATCTTTCACCTTTAGGGACACAAAGCTTGTAAAGACATTAGATTAAACCATTCTGGAAATGATAGTTATCCTTTCTGTCACCTTCTTCTATATGAATTTGGCTCTGTAGCCGCTTGGAGTCCTCATCTTCTGTGTATATCTATTTATATGCATCATGGGTAAAAGGCTCCATGTGCATAAAAGAGTTCCCAAAGTTGTAATCTTGGATGTGAGTGGACATGAAAGCATGTCATGCAACTTATTTGTGCTACCTTTCTTATATTTTATGACCAAATTAAATTGTTGTAAAGTCCCCATCCACTTGTAATGCCTAGTTTTTTGTAGCTTACTCTGGGCCTGCAAATATTGTAGTGGCTAGTGATGTATGTGGATGATGGTCTCCTTTCCCATATGATAGTGCTTTCACTTTTTGATATCTTGTACCAAGGCATAGAGATCCTTGTTGTCAGTAGGGTAGTTGAGAATCACCCCATGAAATACTTTAGAACAATAGCATATGAGCCTTCCTCCCTACATCAATACTGCTCCCATGGCATACCCACTTGCATATGTCTCCACTTCAAAGGGATTCTGCAAGTTTGGTAGTGTGAAAATTAGTATTTGACTGATCTTTATTTTCATCGTATCAAAGGCCTTCTATTGATTCTTCCCCCACTGGAAACTCTTACCACTAGTTGTTATGGCGTGGAGTGGTGCAACTACTGCTGAAAATGAAACTATGAACTTTCGCAAGTATTGTGTTGCCCCCAAAAAACTCTTAACTTCAATGACATTTGTAGGAACTGGCCATTTCATGATGGCCTCCACTGTGGGATCTATCTTGTTCTCCCCTCCACCAATCACATACCCCAAATACACCAAATAATGTTGAGCAAACTCACATTTCTTTAGATTGGCCAGTAGTCGATTCTTTTTCAGAGTCTCTAACACCTTCATAAGATGGGATATGCGCTCCTCCCAAATAGTGCCATAAACTAGTATATCATCCAAATAGACAATGTAAAATGATTCTAGATAAGTGCATAAAACATAATTCATTAGTTTCATAAATGTAGTCGGTGTGTTGCATAAACTGAATGGCATAACCAACCACTCTTAAAAACCTTTCCTTGTCTTGAAGGCAGTCTTCCAAGTATCTTCTTCTTTGACTTGTACCTGGTGATATCGTGATTTCAAATCCATCTTGGTGAAGTACTTGTCATGCTACAATTGTTCCAACATATCATCATTGCTAGGCAGAGGGTATCGGTTCTTCAATGTAATCATGTTCAATGCCCTGTTATCGATACACATTCTCCAAGTCTCATCCTTATTGGGTACAATTATGATGGGTAACCCAAAAGGTGAGGTACTTGGTTGAATCACATCCTGCTCCAACAACTGTTGTAACTACTTCTTCACTACATTCACTTCTAGAATATACTGTCTATACAACCCAATATTTGACAATGGGGATTCTGGAAATAACTATATTTTGTGCTCCGCATCCCTCTTTGGTGGTAGCCCTTCAGGCTCCTTGAACACTCCTTTGTATTCTTGTAGCAGCTCCTCCAACTGGTGTTTATTCACTTTAGTACACCCCTCTAGGGATGCCTTCACTCTTATTGACTCATCAACTAACTAATTTTCTCTTAATAAAAGAAAAAAAACATATTTCTTACTAGAAATAAGAAAATTCTTGGCTTGGTTGACACTTACCAGTGAGATATTTGACTTTCCTTTATGTTTGTTAATGATGTAGGACTTCCCATCCTTGATCATGCAGTATTGATTGGCTCTCTGCATGAAGATTGCATCCCTCATTTACATGTAGGGGATTCTAAACACTACTCCACATACATCAAGAAGTATACTACATCCAATTCCACTTCATCAATAAAATCAATACTTACAACAAATTTAATCTTACACTGTTTCGTTACCTTTATCTAGATGCATCCTTGTTTACCCAACCCAATGGATAAGGGATAGGATGATCATGCACATCCAATCCAAGGTTGTTGACCAGATCCACTGCTATGATATTAGCTTATGAGCCAACGTCGAATAGAGCATGTATCTTGGTCTTCTTGACCCAAATCTTGATGTGGAAGAGCTTGATCATATCCTTCTCTTCCTGGTGATGAAGGCTACTCAGATTTACCTCCTTCTACACAGATGTGTAGGCAATATTTTCATCCACATTTGAGCTACTTTCAACCTGATTTCTTGAATCTATTGCTAGAAGGTTATTTTTTTTATGTCCTTCTTGTGGTTCTTCAGGTTCATCTATGGATGTAGTTTCCAACATTTTTCCTCGATGTGGCCATCAATGTTGCAATGATTGCAATGGTTGTTGGGATCTTTGCTTTGATGTGCAGTGGTTGTTGTCTTTTTTATCTTTTCCCCCTTTCTACTTCTTCTTCCCCTCCTTGGAAGCTTCCTAGTGCTCTTTTATCTTCGAACCACTTGGATGCCCTTTCTTTTGGTCTATGTTTTCTAGGTATTGTGCATGTACACATGCCTCATCCACTGTCCTTGGCTTGAAGAACATAAACTACTTTTGTAGATGATTGTGTGAACCCCCTAGATACTTTAGAAGTACATATGGGTTATTGGGAGTGATACCCAACATGATAGTCATCTTTGTAAACTCAGTGGTGTACTCCTTCACACTCCTCTCCTACCTATGCCTAAAGTAGTGCCAATGGATCCATTGGTCCTCTACATACCCGATAGTGTATAATTGAGACTTGATGAGGGTTTTGAAGTCATCCCACCTAGTTATTGGTGGATCGCCCTCTAGTCTAAGTGTTTCCATGCAACTTTCCCACTAGGTTAAAGTGTGGCCCTCTAACTTCAATCTAGCAAATGAAATCTTCTGGCCTTCATCTATATGGTGAACGCTAAAATAACTCTATAGTTGTTGTAATCAATGATTCAGTTTTAATGCATCGATATCACCTTGGTAGGATTTATGTCCACTTTTGCTTCCATCTTAAATAGGGATTGCGAATGGTTCACGTCACTCGAACTCGATTTCTCTTTCTCATATTCTTTCCACGAATCCTTTCTTGAGTCTTCTCGATCTCTCGATTTTCCCTCTGATTCGATCTCTGAGTTAGATCCTCCATCATCTTCGAACGACCCAATCTTGCTTGCTAGAGCCATCATGAGGAGGCTCATATTGCAACTGATGTTAGTGACTTGCACTTTCAACCTCTCAAATCTCTCTTTTGTTGGATCTTGAGGGTTAATATGAACAAAATCCTCCGCCATGGCTAAGGTTTCTGTGAATTCTATTTAAGTCAATTCTTGGATCCTATAAATTCCCACAAATACCCAAAAGGAAAACATGCTCTAATACCAATATGATCTATAAATTGTCATGGATATTCCACTAGAACATTTTATCACAACAGATCTAATAATTTACTAAAATCTTTACTCTTAAGGTTATTTTTCCTTTAGATCTCTAGAATATTTAGTTATTGATTTTTTGCTTATGTATGAAATAGATAAAATGCAAAAAATAGAGAACAATAAAATACAATCACACCATCCACAAATAAACACAATATATGACCCGTGAAACCCAATACGTGAGAAAAATCGACTAGAAGGTGAGGTCGCTTTGCTCTCTTTTCTTTGGTATAGAAATGACGCAAGTATAAAGAAAGAGGCATTCTCTGTGGAGTTTCCATTGACCCACGGTCCATATGTCTGCTACATAATATATCCTTCTTTGATGTGCTCACAAGATATCACTCTCAGATATTTTGCTCAACTATGGAACAAGATACAATGCAAAATAATGGAACCCCTTCTCCTTCTAGTGGTTTGATATTTAACATAGCCCAATAGCAATCTAGGGGTAGGTTTTTTACTTCCTCAACCCTCAATTATGACAAGGTTTTGGACCTTTTATAATCTTCTTGAAATTACATATGTGGCTAGCCCCGTATGTGTGAATAACATGGGCTGATGTGGCATCCTCTCGTACCATGGTGGTCAACATGGTAGGTTAACTTGCGGGAGGTATAACTTTTGCATACGAGCTCCAATCGACGTGATTTTTTCACCGTGGGAAAGGTATCTATGTGTAGAATAGCGCCACACGGATCCAACTACATTGGGAAAGTTTAACAAAAACAAATGTCATTTGATGCCTCAAAATGGCCCTGGAAGGTTATGGACCCCAATTTTCCAAACTGGGACCTGCCACTGAAATGACCCTGCAAGCTAATTCCTCCAATTTTTCCACTCTAAAAGCGTCTAGATAGATGAAAAATAATATAATGATCCAATCTAGATCAAAATATCTTTGGATCGATTGTCTAAAACAACTTTGAGTTCAATGATTTGAAAAGACTTTGTATTGGTAATTCCTTCCACCTTTGTATGAATGGTGATGTGGACCATACCAGTGATGTGTATGGAAAGGTTCACAGTGGAAATTTTGTGTATGGATGATAACATGGACATGGTCCATGGTGGCATATTTTTGTACGGATGATGACATGGACAAGGTCCATGTGGTAGGGTCCACACTGACAGAGTCTAGGGCATGGTGGGTCAAAAAGACTTTCTTTTGGCAAGTCAAAAAGACTTTGTTTTCAATAGGTTGAAATGACTTTGCTTTCGACAGGCCAAAAATACTTGTTTTCAGTGGGTCGAAAAGACTTTGTTTTCAACAGGGTCAAAATGACTTTGTTCTTCGTGGGTCGAAAATACTTTGTTTTCAACAGGTCGAAATGACTTTGTTCTTGGTGGGTCAAAATGACTATAGTATTGGCAAGTCGAAATGACTTTGTTCTTGGTGGGTCAAAATGACTATAGTATTGGCAAGTCGAAATGAATTTGCATCAACGTGCTTTATTGATGCGTTATAATGACTTTGCATTGATGTGCTTTATTGGTGTTTTGAAGTGACTTTGCCTAAACATTTTATAGGTTGTCTAAAAATACTTTCTATCAACGCTTTATCAATGAGTCGAAATAACTTTCCTATCAATGAAGGAAAAGTGCTTCTCTATCAACGAAGGAAAGTCACTTTGTATCATCAAAGTTATTTGGAATTTTGTTTCGAGGCTCCAAAGTGCCTTTTCCCAAGTGCTTATCGATGGTTTAAAGTGACTTTCGCTCAATGCTTATCAACGGTTTGAAGTAACTTTGGGTTGGCACATTTTCGACTCTCAGAAGAGACTTTGGGTTAGCGCGTTATCAATGCCTTGAAAGAACTTTGCTATTGGCGGTGGCAAAAAAACTTTCATGTCGATAGACTAAATTGACTCTGGTGCACCGATGGTATAGGTGCAAATGCCATGTCATCTAGCACATGTTGTGTCGTGTCAGCCTAGATTTCCACCTAGGCATGTTGAAGCAAGAAAGATAAAATTAAAAATAAATTCAGAAGGCCATAACTTCTTGCTTCAAGCTCAGAATTAGGTAAGAAGGAAGTCATTAGAAATCTCTCAAGGAGAAGAATTGGCCTATGAGCTCATAATTGGTATCACAGTTGTGTTTAAGAAAAGTGATTTAGTGGGAAATCAAGAAATATTTCTACACCCCACCATCCTAATAGTGTATAGGGGGTCGAGTATGTTACAATTATGACACATAGTTGATGTACTATGACATAAATATGATGCTAACAAGACATACAAGTTTAATATTTTGACGTCAAAAGAAAATATGATGCACATGAAATGCAAATTTTATGAAATACAACATTGTTATAATGCTAACAAGATGCAAAAGTTCCATATTTTGATGCCAATATGACACAACATATGATGCATAGGTGGACAATATCAACAAAAAAATTATGTATACTAATGTAATAAGATGAAAAAAAACTTTTTCAACATGAGAATGATGTGATGTTGATGCTAAAAGTTATCTTTTTGATAATGTACAATGCGATATGACATAGAAAATCTCTTTGCAATGACCATTTCATCATTGAGATGGCATTAGAAAGGGTGTTTGTCAAAAAAGACAATGCTAGTAAGGGATGTAGAAACACAAACTTGACACAAAACACAATGCCCCCTTATGCATCATGTTTATCATTCTCCAAACTTTAAAAAAAATATAAAAAAATACGTTGCATGATGACACTAAAGACGATGCTAAAGTTGTGCATTGTAATAATGTGGGTGCTTTTTTGGTTCCATATCGATCCATAAGAAGACTTTTGATGCTCATGACCTTGCCTTGATAAATGTTGTTTCTCAGGGTGGTCTAAGAGGTGATATGAAACAACCTTAGTTATGGGTTCTTCTCTTTTTGGCTCTTTCACATGTGGTTCCTTTGAGGAATGTATCTCCATAGAGTCTTCTTCATTTTTATGTCCTTAGGGCTCTTCTTTGAGTGATTATATTGACTCTTCTTCTGATTTATCCTTGAACTCTTCAATTGATGTGTTTATAGGTTCTACAATAGGTTTCCCTTACATGACTTATGCAGTAACCACCTTAGGATAGTGTTGCTTACAAAGAGAAATACATTGCAACATGATTTTATTTTTCTTGTACCAAAGTTTCATAAATTTATTTTTCACATTAATAGTAATTGTAACAAATCAATCCATAAAAGGATATCAAAGAATAATATCCACACCATCCATTATTATATATATTGTAAATATGGATGCAAAACATATTTATCCATAGTAATCTTCGAATCTTTAAAAACTTAAACATTCTCACTCTTAACCTCTATACTTTGGTTTAGTAAGGGCCTGCAATCTTTTAGCCAAGTCAACATTGATGAAATTATGCTTGTTGTTAGGGTTAATAGAGATAATGACCTTCTCTAGTTGAAGACATCCATGAACCTATAATAAGAAGGTATCACATGAAAATAAGCCATTGCAACTCTCTTTATCCTTCTTCTTGCCATGGGACTACATGTCGAAAATACCTTTTTGTATTCTTCATCTAGAAGTTATAATATATTGTCATTATGTTTAAGTGACTTCACCATATGGCAACATTGACTTTCAAGTTGATGAATAGCTCAAATCTCCAAAATTTTGGGGAGCATGACTTCATCCCTTTTATGTATTCTTCAATACTAGGACCATTAGATTATCTTGTAAAATGTCTCATTCATGGGGAAACCAAAAATAAAACTAGGGTTTTGAAGAAATAACTTAGTTTTTGTTGACACAGGGGCATACCCAGGGTTCAACGCTACAAGAGCGCACCAACAAAACCCTAACTACCAACGCTTTCAGCAACACCTACAAAGTAGATGAAGCCTCACCCGAGGTAGAGGCAGGGGTGGTTGCAAGACTCAAGTGTCTGCAACCTTAGTTGGGACACAGATCTGTCATTATGCTACTTAACAAATCATTCAACACCTTTAGTTCTTTAACATGCAATCAAGATCTACTTCACTGGTAAAGCAGAGCTTCACATCCTTCACGGAGATCTTAACCTACTTAAGCACAAAGCATCAACAGATTATCCAGATCTAACATATCAAGCACTTAGCACATACATATAGATCATATCTAACATTCTTACTTATAATCAACACCAATCATGAATAGATCTATCTATCAAAGAACTTAGCATATAACAAATGAACACATAAAGATAAGGCACAAAGCAAGATGACACAGTGTTTATGTGGTTCACCCCCACCCTAGGGCTACATCCACCAATTCTTCTTCTTTATTATCTCGGTCAAGAATTTACAACACAGAGCCTCAACAATCCTTACTATGCACAGGACAGAAGATCTATGCAGCTCGCTAGATCCTTCTTCCTTGTGTTACAACACTAAGCCTTTCACGATCTGTCACAACCACTTGCACTCAGCTCTACAAGCTCCTTACAAGCATGCACAAAGCATCCAAAAACCCTAGTTGCACTTAGCATACATCCATATCACTTAGGTCTAGCACTTATCCATTTATCTCTATTGCTTCTACTTAGCCTAAGCATCTATTTATATACAAAATAGGACTAAACATGGGTAAACCCATGGGCCGACATCCCTTTCCCGTTACATATTCCCAAAAACCCAAAAAGGGGCCCAAAAGGGGGTCGAGATCCCGTGATATCCGCTTATTCTGGCGCTCCATCTTTGACATGATGTTGAAGTCCAAAAAATGGTCAAACATGACCAAGTATCTCCCAAAACATGGTCAAGGGCCAACAGGCCCCCAACATTCACCTGTGACTCACCCCGAGTCACTCTGGTCTGAGCAATTATGCCTCGAATGCCTCAAGCTTGGATCGAGCTGCTTCGACTTGTTGCTTTGTTGTAGCCTCTTTCTCGGTGAACTCCTGGATCAGTGCGTCGCTCACTGGTCCTTCCAGGCACTGCTCGGCTGCGAGGACAATCTGTTCAAGCTCTACTCCTTGGCTTCCGACTTCTGTAAATAGCAGACATGCCTTGTCTTGTACAGGTTGAAGTCGTTGGGTGACTTCCATTACTTTACTTTGAAGCATATGAATCTATTGTTGGGTTGGGCGTTGTTCATGCGATCTCTTCATTCTGTCTATAGATGACAGGGCTTTTAGCGGTACCTGTAGCGTATCCACATGTTGTTTTTCTTCTTGGAGTTGCAACTCCAACATCTGCAATTCTGGATTTTGTGTAAGGTTCTCATATGTCTGTG
This sequence comes from Picea glauca, assembly GCA_000966675.3. Classification (NCBI taxonomy): domain Eukaryota; kingdom Viridiplantae; phylum Streptophyta; class Pinopsida; order Pinales; family Pinaceae; genus Picea; species Picea glauca. Next base: position 497,972 of record JZKD02S1390390.1, read on the forward strand.
CGCTCTAGTTGCTTAGCTTCTTGCACTCCAAGGCAAGAGATTTTAATCTGCCAACTACGCTGTGAGAAGTTGCTTCTCACTGGTCTCTTATCTCCTGAGGGGTTTCGGGTACATCGTGAAGCTCTAGATCAGTGATGCGCTGCTGGAGCTTCTGGATCACTTCTTCGAGCTGTGCCACCTGTTGTGGGATTCTTTCTTCGGTATTTACCTCAATGACTGTCATAGAGCGAAGTTCTCCGTTGACCGCTTCCTTTACCTCCAGTTTCTTCGCCAGCAACTGTTCCTTTCCTTGATGTACTGTGTTTTCTCATCATTCCATTTTCCTTGGAGAGCACTCTTTTCTTGTTCTGCAACACTCCGTTGTTCTACAAGTACTCCATGTACTTGTGTCAAAGCCTGGATGGATTTCTCTACTTCATCTTGTGCTTTTCGAAGTTGAGCCTTGCCTGAATCCACGATTCGATGGAGTTGAGTTGGTTCATCTCCTTCTTCTGGTGTTTCGACTGATAGGGGCGCAGTGGAGACTACGCGTCTCGATGGAAGTGCCTATTGCACTCCTTGGATCTCTATCTCGATACGACTGTACATCTCCTCTTGCTTGGCTTCCTTCTTCTTTGCAATCTCTAGCGAAGCATCGTTCAATGCAGCGACAATGAAGTCGAAGTCGTCTGCAGTTAAGGTGGTCTCGAACTTAGTTCTGGTTTCTTTCATTTTCTTCCTTGAAGCAAGTTTTAGAGGGAAAACCTTCCTTTTCTTCGATGGATCTTCCTCGTATCTTGGGGGTGTAACCTTGACTTTCCTTTATTCAACTTCGGTGCCTTCTTTTTCGCCTCCATTACCTCCTCACTCAGGTGAGATAGAAGGGGTCTCTGCTGAAGTATTATCGATGTCTTGAGCCTCGTCATTCTTCTTTGTCTTGCTTGATCCAGGTGTATCGTGCATTGTTTCTGGGCTATCAACATCAGAGAGATATGTGGGGTTAGTCGGGATGAGGAGGTTCACCGACCATTCCTTGGTAATTTTTTCCAAGTCATCTTTCGTCAGTTTGTAATATGACTGAAGTTGTTGGTGATGCTCATCAGCGTGCGATGTGATGTAGATGAAGTGGTGGTCCGTTTTGAATTTCATTGATGGCCAAAATCTGTGAAGTGTGTTTGGGGTTATGCAAGGCGTGGCCTGTATGGATACATTGATCCAGATGGATATCGATGGCCACCCACCTTTTCCAACTGGTTCAAAATAGTTTTCTGACAATTTTGGCAATTTACTATTTTTAGTAGTTTTAACTTCCGGGGCCATTTTGAGCGCCTAAATGAAGGTTTTTTGGGATTGAGTTCCTTAATTATATTTTAAGGAATTGTTGAGCTCCCAAAATGAATCTCCTCGACGATACCTTTCCAACGGGCTATCACACGCCTAAAACAGAGATCGTATGCAAAAGTTACGACCCCGGGAAGTTGATGTACTAACTTACCCAAACGGAGCCCACATGACTTTTGGCGCTTCATCTCCTAGAGTTAGGTTTATGGATGTCTAGGGTTTTTGGCATTCTTGTTTATTGTAAAAGGGCCTTCAAAGCCTCATTGTAATCTTCTTCTTGTGAATGTGAGCAGCCGTCACATCTCTTCTCAGAGATAATCTGCCACCATTCCAACAAACTTGTTTCCGCTGCATTTTACAGTTTCAGTTTATTTCATTATTGAATAGAAAACCAGTTTTACTTTATCTTTGTTATTTTGTGTTAAGAACCCGTTAATAATCTGTATTCATTTCATTCTGCTCATAAAATCTGGATCAGACCTTCAACTGGTTATAGTAAGTGTGGAAAATGACATTGGATTTCCACTGCTTGTTCATGTCGCTAGAGTACCGCAGCGTATTGAACTTCGCGACCAGTGGCTCGAATGGCGCAGTGTCCGAGAAATATGCACCTTCCGGCAGCTCCCATGGGATGAACGCGATCAGTATGAAAAACCAACTGAAGTGGAACTCATACCCTTGGTATTGTTCTTCTCTGTTATCCAGTTCCAGCTGGTTCACCAAGTACTTAGCCCAATTCATTTGCAGTCCCTCCACGCACTTCCCTGTGAGGTCAACTACAAATCCAATCACTTGGATCAGTTTGTTTTTGCGAACTAGCTTGCCTGTGATCACCTGACAATCGAGGCACACTGTGGCATTCTCAATGGAGGCGAACTTGTAGCCTCGCGTGCCCTTCTCTACATCTCCGTATGTATCTTTTATTCTCTGGGCGAGAGCGCAGTCTGCGATCTTTCCGGGGTAAAACTCATGTGGGTCAGGGCCTTGCATGCTTATCCCTATGATCCGATTGATCAAATTCGGATCCATTGTAATGCGCCAGTTCAACCATAAGTATCCTCCGTGATAGCAGGTCAACAACAACTTGATACGCACTTTCACTTCTTGATGCCTCCCGAAATGAGGAATCTATGACTGCACGAGGTTATGGGTCCATTGCTGAGGGATGATCTTCAGATTCTTACCTTTAGTGACAATTAAATATTTATGTGGGGCTAGTATATTGTATGCCTTCCTGTCGTCGAGGTTGAAGTCTCTAAACTTCAAGGTTGTGAGCTTATCCTGGTCAGCACGAACTGTGCGCACCCCTTTCGGGAGGTACGCAGTGACCAAAGAATACTCAAAGTATCTGGGTACACTATCTCGGTTCATTGTGCCGCTTAGTGGTGGGATATATGTAGGTAATATGCTAGGGATCATCTTTACTGTTGCGAAATCATTCCCGAGCTTAGATCGTCTTTTTGAGGGTAGTCGGGATGGTCCTGCACGAGCAGTGGAGGGGGAAGCTGCCATTGCTCCTGAGGATGATACTTGTACACCTGTAGACACTCCTCTCTCCGACATGACTCTCTATGTCATCAAGTCGATCAAAACTTCCTCAACAACTTTATTTATTGCGCTCAATGCTTCCGACATACGCACTCAGGGTAAATAATTCACGAGATCGGGGAACAAATCAGATACGGTAATGAGATAGAGAGTGAGAGCGCAATGATCACTGTGTAAACTTGGTTTAGGCTGTGGGCTTGAATTCTCGATTTGGCAAAAGTGTTCTTCGTGCATGGCGCGACGAGCTAAATAGGTAAGTTGACAACAATTGGCTTACAACGATCATGACCCTCCATTAACTCTTGTTCGATCCGTTAGAGCATGGCCCAACAGTCTGATGGTGCCTCTTTATTTCTTTTTTGTCCGCTTGGAGCAAAAGTTGAATGGATATATTGGCCCCAATGACTATATTGCTTCGTCATGGCGAAGTACTTTATGTCGTTGTTCTGATATTTCGGTGAAGCTCCAATTCTGCATTTTTTCTTTCTGCGAGGTCTCCTTTAGAACCTCATGTAACCTTTCAGTAGTATCCCTTTTCTTTCTTAACTTTCTATCCTTCTTTCCAGTGATCTTCGTCTCGGTAATGCTTTTCTCATTCCGATTCTTATCTTCTTTGGTCTTAGTTACTTCGCGCTGTTGAATTTTTTTCCTAGGGTTCCTATGTAATACTTCTTCCGTGTTTGGGATAGGTAATTCAATCTTCTAGGGATCCTCTAGTGTTCTCTTAGCCTCAACATTCAAGTTGCTAGTATTAAGTATCTGTGATCTCCTCTTATGTTCCTCAATCAAGTGCGCGATCCTTTTGGTCATAAAGTCTTTTAACTCTTGCTTCTTCTGTTCCAAAACTTCTTCCTCCTCTTTTTGTCTGGCTCAACCTCTATCAATCCAAGGTTTTCCTATTAGCATGGTCAACAAGGCTCTGTCTTCAACAAATTTAATAATCTCAAAGTCTTCTTCTGCCGAAGTTCCATTGACAGTCATAGGTATCCGAGCGAGCTTTTCACATAGGTTTATTAGCTTTCCTCTGAATAGAATTATTCCTCCTAATGAAGGGATCATAGCAGGTCTTCCTATAGCTTCCCAGGTTCTTTCTGGCATAATATTCATCTGTGTTTCTTCATCCAGGACACATTCAATGTCGAAGTCCCCTATTCTTGATTCGATGCATTCCTTCTCTTTGAATATTTCTGATAAGCTGACATGTCGGTGGCCATTCAGGGTTTCTTTCATTTGTAGTAATTCTTTCTATGATTCTCTTTGATGTTCATCCATAGGTTCTAGATCTACCTTAGGGTTTTCTTGATTCAGAGTCATTCCTTCACGCTTAGCGATAATTCTAGGGCAATCCAACACTTCATGGTCCATAGCCTTACAAAAGAGACAACTATGTCTTCTGCCAAGGAATTCCTGAGCAAGATGTCCTGGTCTTCTGCAACTGTAACAGAGAGTTAATCCTCTCTTTCTTTTAAATGATCCCCAGCTTCTTTTGCACTGCACACTAGGATCATGATGGCTAACCTGCAACAAATTCTTTCTAGGATCCTGCATCCATTTGTTAGTCCAAACATTCGTTCTATGCATAGGTATAACATATCTTTCATTATTCTTATCAGATCTATTCATATCAAACCTTCTTTCATCTATTAGTGCCCTAGTTTTTAAGCTATGACATAATCTATCAAACATACCTAGATCCATACTCTAGAAACAAAAAAAATCACTTATCTTACTTTTACAGAGCACAAAGCTTTCAGATCTAATATTTTTTAACTATTCTTACCTTTATCAGAGCACAAAGCTTTCATATCTTACCTCTTTCAATCATAACTTCTTGCTTTTACCTTTCTTGGAGCACAAAGCTTTCAGATCCTGCTTCTTTTCTATAGATCCAACCTCCTTTCGTTAAGATATGGCCTTCTCTCTTCAGATCGGGATTCTTTCTTTCAGACCTAACCTTCTTTCTTTAGCACAGAGCTTATAAACTGAATAGGGTATTGTGCACTAGGGCACAGATCTACACACAAAGCTTTCTTTTGCACAAGCCTCTTCTTTCTTAGTTCCCAACAATCACAGTTTCAGGGTCATGACAACATAACCATTTGTTGGCACAGGGGCAGACCCAGGGTTCAACGCTACAAGAGCACACCAACAAAACCCTAACTACCGGCCCTTTCGGAAACACCTGCGAAGCAGATGAAGTCTCACCCGAGGTAGAGGCAGGGGTGGTTGCAGGACTCAAGTGTCTGCAACCTTAGCTGGGACACATATTTGTGATTATGCTACTTAACAAATCATTCAACACCTTTAGTTCTTTAACATGCAATCAAGATCTACTTCCCTGGTAAAGCAGAGCTTTGCATCCTTCACAAAGATATTAACCTACTTAAGCACTTAACATCAACATATTATCCAGATCTAACAGATCAAACACTTAGCACATACATATAGATCATATCTAACATTCTCACTTATAATCAGCACCAAGCATGAATAGATCTATCTATCAAAGCACTTAGCATATAACATATGAACACATAAAGATAAGGCACAAAGGAAGATGACATAGTGTTTACGTGGTTCACTCCCACCCTGGGGCTACGTCCACCAATTCTTCTTCTTTATTATCTCGATCAAGCAGTTACAACATAGAGCCTCAACAATCCTTACTTCGCACATCACAGAAGATCTACGCAGCTCGTTAGATCCTTCTTCCTTGCATTACAACACTAAGCCTTTCACGACCTGTCACAACCACTTGCACTCAACTCTGCAAGCTCCCTATAATCATGCACAAAGCATCCAAAAACCCTAGTTGCACTTAGATTACATCCATATCACTTAGGTCTAGCACTTAGTCGTTTATCTCTATTGCTTCTACTTAGCCTAGGCATCTATTTATATATAAAATAGGCCTAAACATGGGTAAACCCATGGGCCAACATCCCTTTCCTGTTACATATTCCCAAAAACCCAAAAAGAGGCCCAAAAAGGGGGATGAGATCCCGTGATCTTCGCTTCATCTAGCGCTCCATCTTCGACAGGCTATTGAAGTCCCAAAAATGGTCAAACATGACCAAGTATCTCCCAAAACTTGGTCAAGGGCCAACAGTTTTAAATGGAGCTCCATTATGCGACTAGGGTTTTAAGGCTAAAAATTAAAATGACCATAAATTGCTCTATATTGATAAGATTCTCTAATATGGCACAAATTTTGAAATGCCACAACCACTCTACTTCTAATGGCATTGGTCGCGTTGTAATCTAATACACAAATATAGAGAAAAGTGCATCACAAGATTTTTTTGGGAGGGTTTTGAGTCACAACTGAAAATAGTCGCAACTTTCATAATAGTACTCATAATCTCTAGTATGACTCTAATTATGAAATGCCACAACCACTCCACTTCTACTAGTAGTAGTTTCGTTGCAATATAGTTCATAAACAAAGAGACGATCACACCACAATAATTTTCCATGAGGTTTTGAGTGGCAACTTAGAATAGTTGTAACTTCAACAGTACATTCAAAATCACTATTATTACCCTAATTTTGAAATTCCATAATCACTCTACTTCTATTGGAATTAGGTTGGTTGTGATATGGTGAATAGGTCGAGAGAAAAACCTTGCCACAAAAATTTGAAAAAAAGTTCTTCCCCTTTTTCCCAAGAGAGAGATCTGATACCACTTGTAGTGAACCTTATTATATAAGAGATAAAACCTTTAAATTTCAGAATAACAAGTGCATCCTCATATGAAAGTAACCCAATATTGTAGAAAATACTCTTAAGGTATGGTAACTCCATCAATTACTCCTTATGAATGGAATTACTCCAAAAACCATGCATGTTTCAATACAATATCCAACATCACTAATACAATGATATTGATCTATATATACTCTCACATGCGTATTCCTAGGGGCCAATGCCCTCTATCCCTCGTTATTATATTTATTACCCACCAGCTATTTAGTGAGGCTATTTATTACCCATCAACTATCTAGTGGACTTTATTCCATAAATATGACTATGATACATTAACTATCATCCTTAAGTACCCAACACTACATTAATTCTATGGCATATACACATTAAAGTTGTCCTTCCTAAGATTAACAATAAAGATAATCTCCTTTTCTAAAAAAATAATAACTAATAATACATAATATAACTAATGTAAATCAATAATAATTAAAATAATCAACCAAAGACGAAATATCTCATTTTTTAGGTTTTTTCCTTCACTTTAGCATACTAATGACACCTGTGATGATCACCTTTCTTGTGGACTCACGATATCCTTTATGAAATACATGATATACCTTCCTTTTATACCTACAAAGTTAATTTATTTAAGGCTAAAATCTATATTGTGATTTTTGTTAAAGCAAATGTCACATGGTTTCTTTTATCCTTCATATAGTTGTTCAAATGATTTATGGATAATCACTGTGTGTGAGTGTTTTGAAATGTCCAACGTTTTGAGTGGACACTCCACCCATCATTAGGGACATTTGAGTGTCCACTCGAAATGTTAGATATTTCAAAACACTTACATATAGTGATTATCTCGAAATCACTTGAACAATATGACAAATTGTGGAAACACACATCCTCAAACTCCATATAGTTGTTCAACTTCGCATTACCTATCCACATACACCAATCACATTGAAAGTGTCATTTCCCATTTCCATTGTATTATGAAAAATCGGTTTACATTGCAAAAATTTCATGGATCAAAGCATTGTAGAGGTAAGATTTATGGTGACATGGGTCATGAACTCATGTGTACAATATAATGGATTTTTGCCAAATTCTCTTAGATAATGAGAACGATGGAGTCATTATATAGGTCACTTCTTAGTAAAAGATACGTTTATTGAACCTTTAAATAGTGGGAGTGTTTGATTACTAATCTAGGTTAAACATGGATTTTTTTTAAGTTTATTTTAATTATTAATAAATTTATTTATTTATTTAGTTTTATATATAGTTAAATATTTTATCTTTACTTTTATAAGCAAGAATAAGATATTTCTCATTATTTATAAACAGTAAAACATATTATAAATGAGATTTGAATTAAGGTAGGGAGGATAATAATTTAGCTAATTAATAAAATATTATGTATATTATTTTTATAATTTAAAAATATGTTACAAGTATAGAAAAATTAACAAAACTTAGATACTTTACAAACATCATAAATCAAAGTATTAGTAGAACATAATTTAAATAAACACAGGCTTAAATTTGAACATAAACATAAAACAATTGCATAATAATTGACAAAAGTTTGGTACCTAATGGGGCTTCATATCAATTGTCAAGGTTGACCCTTAATATGTAGTAATCAGATCACTCTCCATCGATGTAGATTCATCTTAACCCTGAATCTATCATGCACTAAGAGGGATCAAATCCCTTGAGGTGCAAACCTTTCCCCAAGTTTTGCACTATAAAAGAGGTTTGCTCCTCAAGGGATTTGACCCCTCTTAGAGAAAGATAA
>JZKD02S1390390.1:514265-569867 GCA_000966675.3 Picea glauca
TCAGAAATTCTATTCACATGCTGCTAGTCAAGGCTTCCGATAACCACTCCCACTCTCTCATTACCATCCATGTATATGCATGCATGGCGAGGCTTGAAAGTCGACAAACTCAGGGTTCCATTGTAAATAGGAGGCAACTGGTCGAGGTGTGAGATCATATGAACCAAAGTTTAATCGCTTTAGCTTGTAAAGGAGGAAGAGCAGAAAGCAAGCAAACAAGATATATAATTAAAACGACATAATATCTCACCTCCCATGTCCTCCGTATCTGAGAATATGTCGCCATTCACATGCTCATGTGTGACAAGTACAGTTTTCGTACATGTAATACCTTGCTCATATTTCATATGCCATTGGTATGGGCTATGCAGTAATTATCGGTTTGTTACATTTGCCAAAAACATTCTCAACAACGCTTTGTTGATCGTTGCCACCAAGAGAGCCTTGGTTGAGCGTGAACCAACCAGGAGAGCCTTTGTATCTAGTTGCATTACTCGACAAACTTGAACTCCATTGCTTTGCTACTTTAACGTTTTATTCCAGCAAACAATCTTCTCTTCTGCTCTGGTCTGTGTTCTGGTGGAACAATAATTAACATTTATGTGAACCCTTCACTAATCAAAGGAGATAATCTCGTACTATGTGAACCCTTCACTAATCAAAGGAGATAATCACAACTAGACCTTCGTACTACTGTCCAACATATTTAAAAAGAATTAAAGATTCGTATTTGATGAAAAAAATTGAGGGTTACACTAGTTATGTAGAGTAGATTCTTCTCTCTACCAGGGGTCAATTTGCCCAACTCTATGAATGCCATTACCTATCAAAGTGTAAGCATGCAATGGTAGTACATGCCCATTGCAACTAGTTAGTATTTCATCCATCGCCAGGTGCGAAAAGGAATGAAGGAAGCAGGACCAATGCAACTTGTTGGTATTTCTATGATGGCGAGGTTGAACTTATCAAGGAAACATACCTAGTGCAATTGTTAGCATTTCTTCGATCGCAAGGTAGATTTGGGTGATACACATGTATAAGACTCTGTTGGCCCACTACAAACTTACATTCTCCACATTGTTGTTTTCTTCTAAAAAGAATGTTTTTAAAATGAGTTTGCAGGGTGCCTGTGTTATAGGGTGCGAAAATCCTTCATTCTCGTAGGCAACCCTATACTTGGAGTGCGAACTATTCGCAGTATGCTCTATAAGTAGGGTGCGAACTTGTTTCAAAGCTTGGAAAAGAGAAGAGGTTACGAAGGTTCTAGAAGGGAATCTTCTAGAAAATGAGCTGGCATTCACACGGTTGGCATCCTACTGACTTCTCAGATGGATCATGCTCATCTTTATCCCTTTAACCATCTCTCCTTCTTCTATATAATGAAAGGTTTCTCAAGGAAGAGATTAAGCAAGATTGAATAAAGAATTGATGAAAGAATATATTCAGAATTGTATAAGGAATCTTGTTTGAATTGTTGCTTGAGGCTTTCATTTTGTCCATCAAGCCACAACGAATCTTCTTTGTGTAAGTGTAGAGAAAGTGCGTGTTGGAACGAAGAGCCACCGAAAGGAATCTTACGACATCAAGACGATCTGGTTGTATCTTTTACTTTCATTCAATATAAATACAGTAGCATGCCCATTTCCCATAAAATCATTCTTATTTTATTACATGATTCATTGATCACATGTTTAGGTCTTCATTGAATATATTACTGTTGTTTTCACCTTGGTCGATTTGTGTCGCTGCAGATTCGATATCTCAAGACTATCAAAGCGAAACAGGGACAATAGAGACATAATGAAGCGATACTTAAAGGTATGTCATTTGTTCCTTCCTTAACGATAAATTCAATGATTGTAACTTAGGGGAAGTGTCATGCCTTGTCATGTTTTGTTCTAGATCTAGGTGGATTTAGGGAGATCCGTTAATGTCCGCATATACCGATTTATTCGATAACAACAGGTCCATCCTTTCCTCAGGCTCACCATTTAACTTGTTTTGCAGTTTTCAGTCCTCTTTTATCAGATCCTTTTTGTTATCAATTATTCTAGTAATCCTACATGGCACTATGGGTTTTATATACAACATATTTTCAAACGTATTATGCTTATTACATCTTGTTTTCCACTATGGGACATGCAAAGTTTTCAACCTCTTTTTGATTATAGGAGATTGTCATGGTCTCTGTGGAAACTGACTATTTTAGGGATAATTTTACATTATGTTTATATTAATATATTCTTTCCTTACTTACAAAAAAAAAATCATAGTTCTATTTTAATAAAACAAACTTCTTCAAACACATATCAACCTCAATCATCTAAATATCCTCCCTATCCAGAGAGGTTCAATTTGGATAAACCTATAATTTTCTCTAAATTTGTTTCAATAACTGGACTGAAGAACGTTTGTATCAAAATTCCCTTTATTCAAGCTATAAAAGACATACCAATATATGTAAAAACGGTTAGGGAATTATGTATAAAAAAATTAGGAAGGAAGAAAATTGAGCCACAAACTATTCAATTTATTGGAAAAACAACAAATTTAATGTCATGACATATTTGCATGGATAACTATATTGATCCTAATAGTCCCATTGTTTTTGTTCACATCACTAATATCCTTATCTTAGATTCTTTAATTTTTTTAGGAGTTGTAATAAACATAATGAATAAAGATACCATGGAACAATTTCACTTATCTAATCTTCAGCCTACGCCAAGAGTTCTAGAATTAGCAGATAGATCTAAATTAAGACTCTGAAGGTGTGTTGGATGATATCATTGTTTCTCTAGATTCATGGGAGTATATTTTTGATTTTATGGTGTTACAACTTAAATATCATTTAGTAGGGAATCCATTAATCTTGGGAGGACCATGGTTATCCACTACACATGCATTCATTGGTTGCAGATCTAGAAACATGCTATATCACATGGTGATTCAATTAATCAATTAACTCTATATCCACCTGCAAAATATTCTACCAAGTTGGAAATTTTTTTATGTCTGGATAATTTAAACCATGATGAAGAAATTATACAACTTGTTTTCACAATAGATCAAGTTATAAACTTTGTTGACGCTTAAAAACACAACAATAAATGTTATGCTTGCAAATGATTGCCAAGCTTTATTATTTATGTATATTAATAAAAAACTAGTAGGTGGGACCCCCTTGTAGACTTATGGAACTATGGTGGATAAGAAACACTTATATTTTATTGGCTTATGTGATGGTATCAACACAGTCTTTTACAGTTCATTTGTTCTAGATCATGGTTTAAAATGTTATGGTGATATGTGTTGGTTGGATGATTACAACATGGCACTAAATGGATTTGATGATCTCTCATAGAATATAATAATTCTTCCCTTTTGGATAAAAGAATTATACTCAGGTTCTAATGTTGTGTATTGTTATGACAAGAGTTTGGGTGCTTTTGACCCTTGCTACTATGGTTATGCGCATTGTTTGAGTTTCATATTGATTTTTGTTCCTAGAAAGTTGACATTTGAAGAAGTTTGATATTACCAAGGGGTGGCACACTTTACAAAAATGATATGGTAATTTTGGGTTTTGGTTGATTAATGGCTTGAGTTTAGTGCTATGGTGAGTGGGAATGGCTCGTACTAAAAATCCAATGAAGATTGGAAGGGAGAAGCAACGTGCATTTACTGAACGTCACTCAAACTCCCCTCGATCCCATCACCTTAGTCATTCTTGTATTGTTTTGTTTCTGGTAGTTGTTACTTCTCCGCCTTGATTGATAGTGAAGGAGATATACAACCTTGTTTTTTTTATCTCGCACAGGCTTTTCCAGGTATAGGTTTTCTTACTTTTCCATCCATGATAGTTACTCTTCCCTTTGAATAAACTTTTGGCTCTAGTTTCTCGTGGTTTGTGTGTTTCTTAAGTTATGATACTTTTGAACTATGGATTGGTGTTTGTGTCCTTGGTTTCTCATGGTTGTGGTTTTGGACTATTGGCATTCTTAAAATAAATGGTCGTGGTGCTCTTGCTATGTGTAATCCTTAACATAGAATTGTTGAATAAATATTGCATTTGAGACTGCTTTTCCATGGCTCTGTATTCGGGTTGGCCACTCTGTTGAAATTGGTTATCATACCTTGCCAAATCTTTGGGCTTTGCGAATGCCCCACCTTTATCTTGATTTTACTGATCTCTATGGCTAGTGTACACACACTATTTTTCGACCCTGTGGGTTTCAATGTCAAATAATGAAAGAATAAAGTATTTTGTGCCTTGTCTCTGCAAAACCATGAGTTCTTAGTTTACTTTATATGACCTAACCATTGCCTGGTAAACATTACATAGTATGAAGATAATGCTACTCAGAAATTGATGAAAGCATTATGCATGCTTTTTGGCCGGGTGTGGGTTTATACTTGGTCGCTCATTTTGCAGTGTTGTTAAAGGGGGTTGACTTTATTTTTTTTCTCTGTTGGAGGTTGCAGCCTGTTGTTTGGGAGACCCACAAAGCCGAGGGCAGTGTTGCATGTTATTGTTTTGTGGTAAGTTATGATAGAGCATCTACATAATGAGATGTTTGCGCTATTAAAATACCAAACCCTCTGGTTGAAATACCGTTTTTACCTTCTACTTGTTGTCTTAAACCCTAAATATTATATTGATATCGTATTTACTCCAGTTCGATGGTTGATGGGAGCATTGTACATGCACGGTTACTTGGGCATGATTTTATTGGGTCCTTTGTTTGGTAATTCGGGAAGATATTTGTATCCACTTATTCATTTAAATCTTGGGATGAAGGTGTTAATTGTTTTTGGGGTTTGATCGTTATGTTGATTATATAAAAGTGACACCTATGTACAAAATGTTTGAGGCCCGAATAAGAGTTTATAACGTCCAGATTGATTGCATTGGACATTGTTTAAATAAATGGTGGAGATGAATTGTTGTAAACACTATGCGTGTTCCAGTTGGTTTTAAGGGATGAAGCTTTGGAGTTAATGTTATGGTCGTGACTCAAAGGATATTATGGTTTCTTATAGCGATTGCAACGTTGTTCGTTATGACTGCCATATAATGATTATGTGGATATAATTATTGCCGCGATTAAATAATTTTGGGCATATAGATTATTGTATAAAATAATTTGGAAGCCAACAAGCAAATTTGTCAAAGAAAGTACCATTTCATTTTTTATTTATTTTTAAATGAACATTGTTAAACTTTGAAGGTCTGGGCAGAGATATGTTTTGATTGCATGTGTTGATTTATTTTCAATTGAACAATACCCATATTGATTCCTTGACATTCTATAATTTTTTGCTCATTAAATTTCCTTCATAATCCTGATTTCATTTATTGCATCCATGTTCTTTGAAATAAATTCAAAAGGAAACGTTTGTGTAAAAACGACATAGAAATGGTTGGTGATTGATATTTTGATATTTTATTACATAGTAAATTGTTTGATTAATTGTTGAAAAATATTCGTGTATTAATCTCCTATCATTATACCATTTTTTGCTAATTACACTCCTTCCATATTTCCCATGAACCCTATCACCCCCTATTCACTTGGAAATTAGTGAATGGTTAATGATGGATGGATTTGCATGTATCTCGTGTCAATTTTGAGTCAATTTTTTATTCATGTAAGAAGAGTGTCATGTATGGTTTATTAAGAGCTTTATTACTAACAGACTGCTACTATAGGATGAACGTTTTTAGTAGGGGCAACAATGGTAGAAATAACAGAGGCAAGAGAAATTGGAATCAAGGCCATATGACCTAGATTTTTTATCCATTTTGACGCGGATCCTCAAGAATTGAACCAGATGTTCCAAGATGGGTTCTTTAATTGTATTGGTCATGGAATAGTGCACCATCGACTAGAAAGACCTCATTTCCAACTTCCTCATAACATCCTTGGCATTCTCGTTCCTCCACATGTGTCTTTGCAGCCGGAAGTCCCCACAAATGATGGATGGCAAGAGATCGTCAACCCGCCTGTCTCTGATCATCGTGATTGGTCCACTATGTCATTGCATTTTCCACCACTTGTTAATCCCAATGTCCAGATTGCCCATGTTTCTCCAATTCAATATTCACATGCTAGTAAAAGACTAAAAACTGATATTCCCCAACCTGTGCAAGATAAAGGAAAAGAAACTCCCTCCATTTCTTCTCTCTCCGATGATTCCTCAAAATATGTCTTTCCACATGCATTTGAAGGATGGTTTTTCCCATGTGATCAACGAGATGCAACCCCAAGGATCTAATCAACCACGAGCTACTTTCGAGAAATATAAGGGAAACAATAGTGAAAAAGAAAAAAATGCATCACAAAGTGGCAAACAGGGTTTTTAGATTATTTGTTTTAATGATTTCAGTTGATGAAGAAAGTGCTTAGTGGTTTTCAGTATTTTTGGACAACAAGATCTGTTTTGGTATTTTGTGGATAATGTGGATGATGTGGATATTTATATATTTTTTGGATATGATATAAATTATTTTTGATATTTAAAGATCCAGTTTGAAAGATATATAAGGGAGTTACAAGGGTGGCATACAGTGAAAATGATTATCCTTTTTTTGTTATATTTTATGATTTGAAAGAAGGAAATGACGAGAGTCACAAGGGGTACCACCTATCTAATTATTATTAATTAAAGACACTTAACTATATTATTATTATTATTATTTATTTCTCCTAAACTAATTAGTTAAGTTAAATCAACTTAACTAAAGAAAGTAGTTGAACTACTTCAACTTATTTGGAAAGAATAAAAGCTGAATGAGAACAAGGTACAAGAGGAGAATAGAAGGAGAAAACACGAATACGTTTTGCTCTTTGGTTGCATGAGATAGTTTCAGTTTTCATTCATTTCTGAGTTTATTCAAAGTCTAATTCTCTTTTTGACAGCATGGTCTTATTGTAGGCATCAAGGTTCAAGACTTAACCAAACTTTTCAGATGCTTGTTTTAGAGGTGTTGATCCATACTTTTCAGATGCTTGTTTTAGAGGTGTTGATCCATACTTTTCAGATGCTTGTTTTAGAGGTGTTGATCCATTCTTGATAGTCTGTGTATTCTTGTCTTTTTTTGAATTAAGTTTCATGGCTGATAAAGATATCTTACAGAGTCAAAATGGCAGCAGTTTGTGGCAAGCTGATTCAGATTATAAATTTTAGTTTTACTTGATTGTCAGTGTCTTTTTGTATGGTGTTCATCGAAGATTTCTAAATCAGACTTTGGTCCATGCTCTCGCAGGGGTTTTGTAAAGAGAAAACACTTTTGATATCTCAGAATGAAATAAAATCAAATTTCTATTTTGTCTCATACATGTGTATTTATGACTTGGTTACTTTTTTTCTTTCTGATCTCCATGTTTCCTTTATTGTAAACTCTGTGTATATTACATAAAATTTTATGAATTTTACTTTTATATTGCAACATTCTTATCATTAATAAATCAGCGCCAATCCTAGTAATTAATACTTGCGGATTGAGATAATATTTTGAGGCTATAAAACCCTGGATGACATTCCCGACTATCTTTTTCTATCTAGGAAATATAAAAAATGATTGAGTAAGGTAATTCATACTTTTTCCTCAACAAACTTTAAAAGCATATCGAAGAAAGTCAAATTCATAATTTTCTTATTAATTCAGTTTTTTTTTCAATATTTTGGTTTATCTTCTCTTTATTTTGCTCATATCTTGAATCCATATTTTAAGTAAAACTATAATTTACACACTTTATCATCATTGAAAAATATTACACTAGCCATGAATGCAATTTCAAAATCTTTTAGTGTCCCTATTAAAACCAGTCAATGGAAATTTTTGAACATTATTAATAAGCTTGATCATTTGTAACATTAACAATTAATCAAGATACTACAAAAGAATTCAAGTACAATTGCATGGGAATATAGTGATATGAGAGGCATTCACCCTAACTCTTGTGTTTTTCAGATTTCTATTCAACATGATGCTCGACCCATTAGACAACTCCAAAGATGCATGAATCCAACTCTAAAATAAATTGTAAAGGGAGAATTACAAAAGTTACTTGATGCAAATTTCATTTAGCCAATTTAAAACAGCCAATGGGTTTCACCCTTTGTCATAATGCCCAAAAAGAATGGTAAATGGTGTATTTTTATTAATTTTTGAGAGTTACACAAAGATACATTAAAATATGACTTCCATCTCCCATTCATTTACCAATTCTTATATGCCTTAGCTGGGAAAACATATTTTTCTTTTTTTTGATGATCTCGATCGATATAATCAAACACAAATTGCACCTGAAGATCAATATAAAACCACATTTACTTACCCAAGGGGGACATTTCCCTACATAGTGTTACGTTTTGGAATATGCAATGCACCAATCACATTTCAGAGGGAAGTATTGGGTATTTTATCAGAATTGATTCATGACCGTGTTGGGGTATATATGGATGATTTCACTGTTTATGGTAATAATTTCATAGAAACATTCAAAAATCTTGAGAAAGTTTCCATAACATGTCGAGAAAATTACCTTGAGTAATGAAAAATGCCATATGTTGCTAATTGAATTTATTGTCCTTTGTTATTGTTAAATCCTAGGTCTACGCCTCCTCCTTTTTACCCCCATCAACCTATCCATTTGTCAACTTAATTCTTGCTTGGTTTCTTTTCCTTTGTGTGTTGAGTCATTTTGTTTTGATTTCCTCTTCCTATTTGTTTTTCATTATTTTCTTACTATTTACAAGGTTAATACATGTTATGGATTTGATTGAATACGACACATCACCATGGTTATGCCACTAGCAGGTTGCTAGCAGGTTAACCTAGGGCTTTGATGCAAAAGGACACTGATTGCAAGAATGCACTTATTCTTGCAAACAACATAAAACATGTTGTTTTATTGGTTTTAACGTTCAAAAAATTAAAAAAATTTAAATCAAGTTGTGTTGGCGCCTCACATGCGTGTGCATTTCCATGAGCACTCGAGAGCACATGGATTATCACCATTTTAACCATCATTATAGACCTCGTGCTAAGAGTCATGCATGTTTGTGCCTTGAACTATTATCATTGTAGGATAGTGTGTAATAATTACTGCTGGTGGTAAAGGAACCCAAAATAACGCACACATTCGGTCATCACTTCTAGCATAACCAACTAGAACGCCATGGTTTCTCCTCAAGAGCATTGGCAATTGAACTGAATAGAGCCATAGGGGCTCGAACTATTCAAATCCATTCCAGAAATAAATGATATTTTCATTATAGAAGCATGGTTTGATTTCATCTGCGCTTTCGACGGACATCACACATGAGTGGCCCTGCTTTTCGCACAGAATTTTGATGGGTTTCATACCCAACTCGGGGACACCACTATTCAAATTAAATATCATTTTATTGTAGGGGTGGGTGCTCTTTCAATTAGTGGAGAAAAATGGTTTAAAAAGGGTAAGTTGCCTGCTGAAATCTACAACAAATGTTTGGTGGAAGAACACAAAAACCATGACTGTAGTCATGGTATTTCAATTATGTGGATTAAAGAAGAGTGGTGGGGCATTCTCACTACAGTCCAAAGGTATATCATAGGATAAGGACGTTTCTCAATCATCCACTGTTATCATCTTCGTTTCCTTATGCACTTAAATGGTGACAAGGAAATAAACCTTTCTTTTTATTTGCTTAAAAGCTTAACGAAAATGCCTAAGAGGGTCTAGAGTCACCCTGGATATGCTCACAAGAGTTTGTATCACCATGGTTTCATTAAAATTTTGGTTTTCTTTTCTTTAAATGAAATAGAAATGCCTTGGAATTATTTTTTGCAATCTGTAGGGTTACAAGAAGAAGGACAAGGAACAAATCAACAACAATAGGAAGATGGAGCTAATTGACAATCAGAAGAGCAAAGGGACAAGGGTAATCAAGAAATTAGGGTTTATCCTGAACCTGGGTGCTCATAAAAGGTTACCCAACAAACTATAAATAACAAGGCTACACCTAAAAAGGGGGGAGCTTGATCTAAAAGGGCCAAATCAATTACTCTACAGTAAGAAGAAACCCCTCGAAAGAAATTAAGGTCCTCAACAACAAAACAAAGAGATATGGAGAGTGGAAAGGTGTTTGTCAAGAATTATATCAGGGATGAAGGAGAAAATGTCACCCCACCAGGTCCATTGTCACCTAAACATTATGAAGATGAGCTTGTTACCACTACCATGAAACAAGATAAGACTCCCAGGAGAAAACCAAGGAGAAAAAAGAAAGATAAACAACTCAGTCCTGAGATATTTGTTGCAGAATTTGTGGTTGTAGAAACCTTAATTAAGGAATCCCCTCAATCCAAATAGAGTAGAAAAAGGAAAGGGAGCCAAGACCCTGAAATGCCTAGTAAACCTAACAAAAAAACCAGGCTCACAAATCAATTGAGGTTTAATTCCAAGGAAATTTTTAATTCATCCTTAAAAGACCAATAACCCATAGTAATTGAAGATGAGGACATTGAAGGGGACATCTATGGATTTTCTAATATGGAGGATATGTCTATCCATACATTGAAAAATATGACAAAGGATAAAGAAAAGAAGAAATCCAATAAAGGGGAGACCTTAGGAATAAAGTCTACTACGGTAAAAGCAGAGTACCCTGCAGATTTGGAGTTAGAACAAAATGTAATGGACTTTGGTCCAGACCTTGAGAAAGACTCCGATGACATAAATCCATATGCAAAACTAATTCTTGAGAAGATTCCACATGATTCCAAACCAGAGATCAAAGAAAAGATATTGAATATGTAGGAACCTGTGAGAGAGCTACTTGACAAAAAATATGAGAAAGAACCCAGGTATGAAATGAAGCCAAGGAGATCTAAGTTGTCCATTGAACTCAACAAACCTATTACAGAGGAAGAACATGAGCTCGAGGATGGATGTAGGGTGAATATTTTTATCAAACCAAAGGTTGAAGCTGACAAGGATGTGGATGAAATCCACCATGTACAAGTTCTAAAGAAACAAATTCATATTTTAAAGAAGTACAAGATCTTGAAATGCAACACACTAATCTACAAAAGAAGTACCAGAAGCTGCAAAAGAAGCATAAAAAAACATGCATTTTCTTGAAAGAGATAATATGAAAGGTCTACTGTTGTCAAGGGGAAAAGGAATTCAGGACTTATGCTAGTTGATCCACCTATATTCCATATTGGAATCCAGTTTTAGTGCATGTGGGAATCCATGCACAATCACCTGCCAGCTACAACTTTCAAAGGTTTTTGTTATGGACTTGTTCCACTTCATTTATCGACATTAGTCATAGTTGCACTTATAGAGTTTTGTTTTTTTAGTTAAAAATACTGCTGCCAAGTGTAATAAGTGGTTATTTTATTTTGATATGAACCATATTTTTGTTAAGGTCGAATTGAAGGCAAGTCATGAGTTGATACTTCAAACCAGATTCACTCAAGTCAAAGAAATGTTTGCAAATTGTAATCAAGGAGTGATAGTCAATTTTTTTACAGTATCTAGTGGTAATGAAAATTTGAAATTTTGAGTTAGGTCCTAGAAAGATGGTCGAACCCTCTTGGGAAAAATATAAATATATAGGTTTTTGAATGTAACGGGGTTCAATTTTTTGGAGATCAAGCATCAGAATTTTGGCTGGACCTGAAACATAATACTTTAAAGCTTCCCACTTGGTGAATATAAGTTTTGGTGATAGATTGTGTTTTTCTTCTCAAATATTTTGTGTGTGTTTAATCTTATCTAGATGCAAGTTGGAAATTTATGCAATGTGTAGTTTCCTTTCCTTTCAAATTTTGTCTCAACGAACTGTTTATTCCTATGAAACCTGATTTTCATCTATTTCTTTCAGTAAATAGTTCATTGTAATACAACCTTGTTTGGATGATTTGCGTCAAGATACATGTTTTAGATCTAGAATATCATTTCAAGTTTGAAATTTCATACAACAAGTAACATTGTAGGATTGTTTGTATTTCATTTGTTTTATTCTTCATACCTGTATTTGCTCACCAAAATGCATTCCATCAGTTAAGGGAAACCTTATAGTGGTATTGTTCAACACTTCAATTAGACCCTTGTCCTTGGAAACCCATCTATCATATGGACAACAAACCTAATTCATTTAAACAAATCATTCCAAAACTTGAGTTGGCCTAGATTTCCCTTTAGTAGTCAGGTCCAGACCTTAGGACCAACAATCATCATATCTCTTATGCAGGAATAAAAGTTTATCTAGTAAATATCGAAGCCACTTATAAAAATCCTATACCAAAGACTCAAAATGATGTGTGGATTTTCTTAGGACATGTGAACTATTAATGTCAGTTTATTGCAAATTTCTAAAAAATAACATCTCCATTGTTTAAATATCTCTCTAAAGATAGTGGATGTTTTTGGAACAATCTTGTCAAACTACTTTTGAAACATTACAAGAAATTATTTTTGTAGCACCAATCTTAAGAGGAACAAATTTGTCTCTCCCTTTCCAAATATCCATTAATGCTTCAGAAATATCCTTAGGAGCAGTACCAGGAAAAAATAAATTAAAATTTCTTATGCTATTTACTTTGTTAGCAAATATTTGACACCTCTTGAATTGCACTACAAAGTCACATAAAAGGAATTTCTTGTAGTTGTAAATGCCATAAATAAATTTAGACACTATATTATTATTTATGAGGTTTCGTTCACACTGACCACTCTTCCATTCAATATTTTATGAACAAGCTAATTGCAATTGGTAGAATTGCTAGGTGTCATATATTGCTGCAATAATTTACTATCACTATATTAGCCAAACTTGGAAGACAAAATGTTGCAGATTTGTTTTCAACAATTCATAATGAAGGTGAACTAGTTCCCATAGATGATAATTTTTCCAATGAACACTTATTTGTAATATCTACTAACTCTCCTTGGTTTGCAGATATTTCCATCCACTTGGCTATGTGAAAGTTACCACAACCTCTTTCATTGAGGGAGAAGTAGAATATCGTCATAATGAGTGTCACATACTCATGGATTGGCAGAGATATTTTTTGTGTAGGACCATATCTGATTATCTGGTGGTGTGTGTGTGTGTGTGAGGATGAAGTGCTTGAAATATTAAAATCATGCCACGATGAGCCATGTGGAGGACACTTTGTCGACAAGAGAACCTCTTACAAAGTCCTCCATCTAGGGTATTATCAACCCACTCTTTTTCGAGATGTTGTTGGCACAGGGGCAGATCCACGGTTCAATGCTACAACATTGCACCAACAAAACCCTAACTACCAACCCTTTTGGCAGCACCTGCGAAGTAGATGAAGTCTCACCCGAGGTAGAGGCAGGGGTGGTTGCAAGACTCCAGTGTCTGCAACCTTAGCTGAGACAAAGATCTATGATTGTAATACCTTAAAATAACACTTAGCCGTTATAGTTCATTAATATTCATCTTAGTTCATAGCGCAGCAAAACCCTGATAGGAGATTGGCGTAGTATTCATACAGATTCAATAGATCCAAGCACTAAGGATACAAATAGAGATCAGATCTAGCATTCATTCACATCATTCAACACTAAGCTATCACATCAGATTCATCTATCATTTAACATTGCACTAAGCATTTGAATCACATAAACAAAAGAATAACCAAAAGCACAAAGCATTCACAACGCAGGATATACGTGGTTCACACCCACCCTCGGGCTACGTCCACTAACTCTTCGTCTTCTTTATTAGATTTATTCAACCTTTTTACATGCATAGAGCCTTCAAATCAACTTCGCAGAGGACAAGAGATCTGTGCACTCTTTGCTGGATCCTCCTTCCCCAAACTAGGTTACAACACAAATCCTACATACAGTCCCTTACAACCACTTTCACTCGGCCTTGCAAACATACAAAAATCACTTACAACTGTTACTTACAATCAACACCACTTAAAACTGACTTGTCATTCTCACTTAGCCATTCATACTCACTACATCGCCTAACATCTATTTATACATTACAAAATCGGGCCTAAACATGGGTAAACCCATGGGATGACATTCCATACCCGTTACATAAGCCCCTAAAACCCAAAAAAACCCTAAAAAGGGGTTGAGATCCCGCGATCTCCATTTCGTCTTGTGCTCCGCTTTCGACAACCTGTCAAAGTCCCAAAAATAGGTCAAACATGACCAAGAATCCTCAAAACTTGGTCAAGGGCCAACAAGCCCCCAACACTCACCCGTGAGTCGTCTCGAGTCACTCTGCTCTGGGTAGCTCTGCTTCAAAAGACTCAAGCTTGGCTCGAGCTTCTTCGACTTGTTGTTGTGCCATGGCCTCCTGCTCAATGAACTCTTGGATAACAACTTCGTTGACAGGTCCCTCTAGGCGCTGTTTGGTTGCAGTGATGACTTGCTCTAGTTTTGCTCCTTGGCCTTCGATCTTTGTTAATAGCTGGAAAGCCTCCTCCTGTATAGGTTGAAGCCTCTGAGTCACTTCAATTACTCTGCTTTGAATGGCGTGGACCTGCTGTTGAGCACTGTGTTATTCTTCATCCTCTCAATGGCTGACAGGGACTTCAACTCCGCCTGTACTATTTCTGCTTGATACTTCGCCTCTTGAAGTTGTGCCTCCAATGCCTGCAGTTCTGTATTCTCAGTGAGTCGCTCATACGTATGGGCACTACGATCACTCAGTTACTTTCATTCCATGGCAAGGGCCTTTATTTTCTGAACTATGCTTCAAGCAGTTGCATCTCTTTCATTTCTCACATCTTGCGGGGTGTCAGGCACTGCACAGAGCTCTAAGTCTACTATTCTTTACTGTAGTTGATGGATATATTTCGCGAGCTGCTCTACTTGATGCTTGAATTGGTCTTTTGCCTTTGGTTCTAAGCCCGTCACAGAGGGGAGTGCTCTATTGACTTCTTCTTTCACTTTGAGCTGCTCGACGAGCAACTGTTCCTTTTCTTGCTGAATCTGTGCTTTCTCATTTTCAAACTTCATTTGGAGAGAAACCTTCTTCTGATCTACAAGTCGGTTTTGTTATACGATTACTTCTTGCACTTGCTTCAAGGACCGGGTGGCTTGTTCAGTTTTTTCTTGTGCACGACGAAGGAAAGCTTCGATCACATCAGCTAGTTGGCGGAGTTGGGCTGGCTCATCTCCCAACTCTAGTTCTCCTGATGGAAGGGGCGCAATGGACACTTCGTGACTGGACTGAAGGGCCTGCTGTACCACTCAGAGTTCGAAATTGATTTTGTCGTACATTTCCTCCTGCTTGGCTTCTTGTTTCTGCAAGATTTCCTGTGAGGCGTCATTTACAGCTGCAATGATGAAGTCAAAGTTATCAACAATGAGCACAATATTCATCTTAGTCACGGTGGCTCTGTATTTCTCCTAGGAAGAGGGTTTTTGGGGAGAAACCTTCCTCTTCTTCAAAGGATTAGCCTCATCTCTAGGCGGTGTTACTTCACCTTGATTATGCTCATCTTCTTTGCCATTGATCTCTTTTACCTCATCATCACCCCCTCGGCTAGGTGATGTTGAAGCAGTGTTTTCTGAGGCGCTGCTTAACTCTTGGACTTCTTTGGTTTTCTTCCTTCTACTGGTTCCAGGTGTGTCATGGTCTATGTGAGCGGCCTCTAGGCTGTCAAGTTCAGGATCAAACATATCTGCAGGGTCAATGGGGATAAGGAATTCGGCTGACCATTCCTTAGTTATCTCCTCGAGGTCCTCTTTGGTGAGCTTGCAGTACGGCTAAAGCTCCTCCTTATGTTCGTCTTCTCACGAAGTAATATAGATGAAGTTTCGATCTACGCAGAACTTCATGAGGGGTCGAAAGTGTTGTAGGGTGTTCGACATCATGCGAGGTTCAACTTCAATAGCCCTCTTCAGTTGAAGGTAGTATGTGTGAAAGACAACGTTCAACTGACACTGTTTTCCCATATTGCTTGAGTACCAGAGCGTGGTGAACTTCACAGCGAGAGGCTCCAACGACTCAATGTACGAGAAGGTCGCACCTTCCGGCATCTCCCAAGAAACAAATGCGATGACGATCAGGAGCCAGCGAAAGTGGAACTCGTAGCCCTGATCCTATGCTTCGCGGAAGTCTAATTCTAGATAATTAAATAGGTACTTCACCCAGTTCATCTGTATGCCTTCTATGCATTTCACTGCGAGGTCAACGACAAAGCCTATGACCTGCGTAGGTCTGTTATTTCTTACTAGCTTTACTACAATTAACTGACATGCTAGGCGCACTGCGCCATTTTGGATGGAGGCTACTTTGTAGCATCACATCCCCTTCTCCACATCGCCGTATGTATCCTTGATCTTTTGTGCTAACGCGCGATTTATGGCTTTCCCTGGATAGAAATCGTTTGGGTCGGGTCCTTGCATACTCAATTCGGTGATCCTATGGATCAACGTCAGATCGACTGTGATACGATGGTCTAGCTATAAATATCTACCATGGTAACATAAAATTAGGAGCTTGACACAAGCGTTAACTTCCTAGTGCCTTCCAAAATGTGGGATTTTCATTACATTCAATAGGGTGGACTGCGCGAGGTTCATCGTCCACGGTCGGGGGATTATTTTTGAGTTCTTCCCCTTCATTCTAGTCAAGTATTTATACGGGGCGAGCATATTATGGTTCTTGCGGTCACCTAAGTTGAAGTGACTGAACTTCAATGTTGCTATCTTGTCCTGCTCCGCTCAAACTGTGCGTATCCCCTTCGGGAGGTATGCAGTAACCATGGTGTACTCAAAATATCTCGGTACACTATCACGACTCACCAGCCGGCTAGAGGCAGGATGTAGTCGGGTAATATGGTCGGTATTAGCTCCACATTTGCTAGGTCTTCTCTGTGCTTGGTTCTATTTTCTGCTATTGGCCAGGATGGTCTGGATCCGCGAGCAGTCGATGGGGAGGCTTGCACTCCTCTTGTATACCCTCAAACATTACTCTTTCCTTCACGAGGTCGATGAGTACCTCCTTCACAGACTCTTCGACTGCGCTAAGTTCTTCGGACATACATGCTCGTGGTCTCCTATCTCGGGTTTGAAGAATAACTACTCAATACAACGTGATGGATAGCGATATCTTGATGATCACTGAGTGAAACCAACAAATCTGTGAGCTCAGATAATCATGGTTGGAAAAAGTGTTCTCGATGCAGGGTTTGACGGAATAAGTAGCTAACTTAGGCAATGAATCTCTCCAACGGGCGAGAAGGCTTCATTAATTCAGTGTTGTCCGTTATAGTGTGGTCCCAATGGTCTAGGGGTGAGCTTTCTGACCATAAATGCCTTTATACCCATTTAGGGTATTGGTCCAACGGTTATATTGTTCCCAACGACTATATTGCTTCACCATGGCGAAGTTCCATGTGACGCTGTTCTGATATCCCGACGAAGTGCCAGTGTTGTAAATTTTCCTTCTGCGAAGTTCCCTCTGGAACCTTTTGTAACTTTTCGATCTTTGATCTATTCTTACTTAGTTTTCTAGCCCGCTTTCTAGTGAGCTTCGTTTCAATATTCCTCTTTCCATTCTTATTCTTATCTCCTCTTGGCATAGTAACTTCGCGATGTTGAGATTCTTTCCTAGGATTCAAGGGCAATACTTCTTCTGGGGTAGGTGCTTTAGTATTATATGAGTCTTCTCGTGTTCTTCCAATGTCGACATCCAAGTCTCTGGTTTTAAATAGCTTCGATTTGTTCTTCTGTTCTGCAATCAAGTGTGTGATATTCCAAGTCATGAAATTTTTTAATTCCTATTTCTTCTTCTCTAATACTCATTCTTCTTTCCTTCTAGCTTGATACCTCTTAATCCAAGGTTTTCCCAGTAATATAGAAAATGGGGTGTTGTTCTCAATAAATTTAACAACTTCAAAGTCTTCCTCTGTCGAAGCTCCATGAGCCCTCATAGATATCTGGGTGAGATTTAAACATAGGTTTATCAACTTTCCTCTAAATAATCCTATTCTCCCCAATGAAGGAATCATAACAAGCTTTCCTAAGGTTTTCCAAGTTCTTTCTATCATAATATTCACCTATGTTTGTTCATCCAGGACACAGTCAATGTCGAAGTCTCCTATTCTTGCTTCTATGCACTCTCTTTCTTTGAAGATATTTGATAAGTTGATATTTCGGTGGTCATTCCGGGTTTCTTTCATTTGCAGTAATACAGTCTCTGATTATTTCTGGGGTTCTGCCATAGTCTTAGTGTCTTGACCTTTCTCAGGTTCTTCTTGGCTCATATTCATTCTTTCAACCTTAGAAATCATTCTAGGGAAATCCAAAACTTTATGATCCATAGATTTACAACAAACACAACTAGGTCTTCTACCAGGGCATTCCTTAGCAAGATGTCTCGGTCTTCTGCAACTGTAACAAAGAGTTAATCCTCTCTTTCTTTTAAATGATCCCCAACCCTTCTTGTACTACGCACTATAATCATAGTAACTAACTTGCAAAAAATTCTTTCTAGGATACTGCATCAATTTGTTGGTTCAAACATTCTTTCTATGCATAGGTATAACATATCTTTCATTATTTCTATCAGATCTACTCATATCAAACCTTTTTTCTTCTATCTATGCCCTAGCTTTCAGTATAAGACAAAATTTATCAAATATACCTAGATCCATAGTCTTGAAACCAAAATTTCCACTAATCTTACTTTCAACAGAGCACAAAGCTTCCAGATATAAAACTTTTCACTATTATTACCTCTATCAGGGCACAAAGCGTTCAGATCTCACCTCTTTTCTTCAGATCAGACTTCTTTTTATAGCACAAAGATTCACAGATCGAGTAAAACACTGTGCACTAAGGCAACATATCTATACACAGAGATTTCACAGTTTCAGGTAAGATCTTCACACATAGCTTCTTCTTTCTTAGTTCCCAACAATCACAGTTTCAAGTCCCAACAACAGAACCATTTGTTGGCACAGGAGAAGACCCAAGGTTCAACGCTACAACATCACACCAACAAAACCCTAAATATCGACCATTTCGGCAACATCTGCGAAGTAGATGAAGTCTCACCCAAGGTAGAGGCAGGGGTGGTTGCAGGACTCCAGTGTTTGCAACCTTAGCTGGGACACATATATGTGATTGTAACACCTTAACAGAACACTTATCAGTTATATTTCATTAATATTCATCTTAGTTGACAACACAACTAAACCCTGATAACAGATTGACGCAATATTCATACAGATTCAATAGATCCAACCACTAAGCATACAAATAGAGATAAGATCTAACATTCATTCACATCATTCAGCACTAATATATCACATCAGATTCATCTATCATCTAACATCGCACTAGGAATTTGAATCACATAAACAAAAGAACAATCAAAACCACAAATCATTCACAACACAGGATATATGTGGTTCACCCCCACCCTGGGGCTATGTCCACCAACTCTTTGTCTTCTTTATTAGCTTTCATCAACCTTCTTACATGCACAGATCCTTCAGATCAACTTCGTAGAGGATAGGAGATCTGCGCACTCTTCGTTAGATCCTCCTTCCCCAAGCTAGGTTACAACACAAATCCTACATACAGTCTCTTACAACCACTTGCACTTAGCCTTGAAAACATAAAAAAAAACACTTACAGCTGTTACTTGCACTCAACACCACTTACAACTGACTTGTCATTCGCACTTTTAGCCATTCATACTCACTACATCTCATAACATCTATTTATACAATATAAAATCGGGCCTAAACATGGGTAAACCCATGGTTCGACATCCCATACCCATTACATAAGCCCCCAAAACCACACAAAACCCTAAAAAGGGGCTAAGATCCCGCAATCTCTGCTTCGCCTTGTGCTCTGTCTTTGACAGTGTGTTGAAGTCCCAAAACTAGGTCAAACATGACCAAGAATCCTCAAAACTTGGTCAAGGGCCAAAGATGCCAAGAAATACGCCAAGAGCTGTGAAAGTTGTCAATGGACGAGACAACCAATGAAAGTAGAAAAAATTCCTTTACAACCTCATGTACTTATAAAGCCTTTTGAAAAATGGGCTCTAGACTTTGTAGAACCTTTTGCTCAAATTTCAAGGAAAAAAGGCATATTCTGGTATGTATATATTTTGTTACTAAATGGGTAGAATCTAAAACTATCCCCTAAGCTATTGAGTAAGCAGTTTTATACTTTTTGTTTCAATATATTTTCACTTGTTTTGATGTTCCTAGGGAAGTTGTCACAGATCAAGGGGCACAATTTACATCAAATCTTGTCCAAACCATTACAGAGAAATACACGATCAAACAATGGAATTCTTCCCCATACCATCCACAAGTAAATGGGCAAGTGGAGGCCACCAACAAAGTTCTAGAAGACATCTTAACCAAAACAATTCATATTCACTGGAAGATCCCCAAATGGATCTATGCGAATTTTTTTAATTTTCCATGTTTATGGTTGAGAGGTTTTGTCAAACAATGCGCACCTGTATTTGTGGAGCTTGTGTTTTGGGTTTATTGTTAAGTGTGATTGAAATATCAAGCTCTTTCCCCTCTGCTCAATACATGGACTTACTATCTGAGTGTTGGCCCTCAACCAAGTTTTAGGGAAACTTTGGTCAGTTTTGGCCCACTTTTGCACTTTGACACGTTGGTCGAATAAGGAGCGCCCAGGCGGAGCTGAGATCACATATATCACCTATTATTAGGGTTATGTGGACCCAGTAAGGGGTCCTCTAGGGTTTTGTAACAAGTTTATGGGATGTCAGCCCATGGGTTTTCCCCATGTTTAGGCCTTATTGTAAAGGTTTGTAAAGTATAAATAAAGAGGAATGTATTGTAGAAGTAGTTCATGTAGTTATATGTGAAACAAAAGTGCTTTGTACGAAGGAATGTATGTGGTTGAGGCTTTGTGCTCGACTGTGATTTTGTAGCAGGTGTTAAATGTCGTGAGAAGATATTTTGACTCTGTGCATTTGACCAAGTTTTGGGAGGTAAATAAGGAGGATCTAGTGCTTATTGCGCATATCTCTTATCTTGTGCGAGGCTCGACTCTGTGTCTTAGTGAACAATAGTGTCTGAATGTAATATATTGACGAATAATAAAGAGGTGAAGTGGTTTGTGGATGTAGCCCCACCATGGGGTGAACCACGTATATCTGGTATCTCATGGTTTGCTTTGTACAGTTTTATTCCTGTTATGCATTTTCTTAGTGCTTTGATTATGATGTGTAATGTATATATATTTTGTTGCTTAAGTACTTTATTTATGTTAAAAGGTAAGTGAATTCTAGACTTAACTCACAGTGCTAAGTGCTCAGGGTGCATAATCACTTGTTATTACTGCGCTTATCTGTCTTTGATTATGCTCTGCGATGTTAGTGAGGTTAATAACTAATTCATGTCACTTCCTAAGAATTAAATAGAATATTATGCAAAGTGCTCTTATCACATATTCGTGTCCCAGTCTGGTTACAAACACTTGCATCCTGTAACCCCCCTTGCTTCTACCTCATGTGAGACTTCGCTTTCTTCGTAGGTGTTTTCGAAAGAGTCGATAGTCGGGGTTTTGTTGGTGCATTGTTAAGCGTTGATACTTGGGTATTCCCCTGTGCCAACAAATGGTTCCATTGCCGGGACCTAAAAATGTGATTGTTGGGAACTGAAGTAAAGAAAAAGAGAAGCTCTGTGCATAGGTCTGCTGCCGAAGTGCTCAATACTCTACTTAACTTGCGAAGCTTGGTGCCAATAAAGTAACTTGTTCTAAAGAAAATAGGTAAGATCCTAAAAGAGGTAAGCTTTATGCTTTGGTAAGAGAAACATAAGTGAAATTTTTTATTTCGAAAGCATGAATTTAAGTATGTTTAATATATTTTGTGCTAGTTTGAAGGCTAGGGCGCAGTTAAAAGAAAGAATTGATTTGAGTAAATTTAATGGAAATGAAGAAATATATGTTATTCCTATGCATAGAAAGAGTTTTCAGACTGATAAGTGGATGAAGGAACCTAGAAAGAATTTTTGCAGATTGCAGGTCCAACACTATAATCCTAGGGGAAGTGTGCAGTACAGAAAAGATTGGGGAACATTTAAGAGAAAAAGATGATTGACATTGTGTTATAATTGCATAAGGCCGAGACATATTCCTAAGGAATTCCCTGGGGTAGGAACTATTTGTCTTTGTTGTAAGATTGTTGGTCATGAGGTCGAGGATTGTCCAAGGATTATTTCTAAAGTTAAAGGGAGGGATATAAGACAATAAAATTATGAAAAGAGTCAAGAGACTAAGGGTATGTTTGAAAGTCATAAAAATAAAAGGTTAGAGGAAGTTTAGACTATGTTATTACAGTTGGAAGAAACGATGGATGTTCATAAATATGTCAGTTTACCAGAAAGCCTGAAAGAAAAACAACGCATAAGTGAAAGAATAAAAGACTTTGACATAGACTGTGTGTTGGATGAAGAAACACAAGTGAATATTATGACAAAAGAATCTTGAGAAGTTTTGTGAAAGCCTACCGTGGTACCTTATTTAGGAAGGATAGGCTTGTTTAAGGGCAAGATGATAATTTTATGTGGAAGAGTAACTACTGTACCTATTATTGTTCATGGAACATCGACTGAAGAAGAATTTGAAGTCATTAGGTTTGTTGAGGACAACGCCCCTTTCCCACTTTTGTTAGGTAAGGATTGGATTGAAAATGATCAAATCGGAAGGAAAGTAGAGGAATAAGCTACAGAAAAGAAAAAAAACAAGAATTAAGGGATTCCATAGCTAGGAAAATAGACCAACTAAGAGAAGAACGAGAGGATAAGTCGAAGCAACAGAGCAAAGTAACAACACATGATGGACAGAAAGAAAAAGAATTAGCTATCAAGGTTGAAAGAATGAAAGAAGGCTCGAAGAACCTATCTATCCAAGAAATAAGTGTGCCCACTCAGGAAGTGTTAAGAAAAGGGATATTAACTTCAGAATATTTGAGGGTACCTCAACAGTGCGAAGCCACTACGCTAGGGGAAGATAAGTTTAAAAATGGAAAGAGGATTCCAGAAACAGTTAAAGAGACTCAGATAACAGGAAAGAAGGAAAGGAATCCCAATAAAAAGAAGGCTAAGTTGTAAAAGCTATAAGAAGTTAAGGAAACCAAATGGAAGACTTCACAGACTGGAACCTCGTAGGAGGCTGGTTCACAGGGTTTGAACCTTGTTGGAACAACAAGTCCACGCAGATTTGGACTTCTCCCTGGAGAAGTTATATAACCATTGGAGGCACCTCGACCATTAGAATGACGCTCCATAATGGTTAAGAAACACATTTATGGGTTTATGGACTGCTTTTGGACATTGAGACCACACCATAACGGATAAATTTACATTAATGGAAGTGTTTAACTCTAGTTCCTGTTCATTGGAAGATCTGTCACAAATACCTCGCTTATTTAACTCGTTGATTGTGGTGCTAGGACCAATTTTTGCTACCCATGATTGAATGATCTAAGATGAGAACTATCCATGTGTTGAACTGTGCTACCTATCGTTATCTGAAAGTATACCCCCCCTGTTTGTTTGTTTACCCGCTGCCTGTTAAAACCTAGAATGTCGGGCGAACCCAACGAGTTCTAGAAGTCTTTCGAGGAAGTTCTCAGGAAAATCATGGCCGACAGACTTGTATCCAAAGGTATTCAAGCGTCATCGACTAGGGGACTACAGGATTCCCCTTCGACTGGATGTCGTTCCACCCGCATCAACCCCGTAACTGAACAAAGAATCAAGCACCACGGTGATCTGGCTAATGCGAAAAAGATCCCGTCGATCCTTCCTGAATATATTCCGCCTTTGGCCAGTGCTGTTAACCATGACATTATCCCTTGCAATTTCGAGTACTCTATGTTCACTGCGTACATTCCGAATAGAATTCGCATAGTAGGAAGCCAATTAGGACATATCCTGTTGTTGAAGCACAATGACTTCAACTTAGGAGATCGGAAGAACTATGCCATGTTATCTCCTCACTGTTATTTAACAAGGACAACCAGAAATAAACCTCACCTCATCTTGCAACCATGGATTAATGGGTTGGCACAGTCAACTGTATTGAACGTGATGAAGATTCCACATTTTGGACGCCACCAGGAGGTTAACACTTGCGTTAAACTCCTTCTGTCGTTCTATCATGGTGGGTATCTATGGCTCGACAAAATAATTACTGTGGATATGGCGTTGATCCATCGAATCACAGGTTTAAGTTTGAAGGGTCCTGACCTACAACAGTTCTACCCAGGTAAGACCTCAGACTGCTTATTAGCACAACACATCAAAGAAGCCTATGGAGAGGTAGAAAAGGGGAAGCGAGGTTACAAGGTAGCCTCCATAGAGGATGACGCAATGCGCCTTTCTTGTCAACTCTTAGCTGAAAAGATAGGGAGGAAGAATCGCCCCACACAGGTCACTGGGTTCATGGTGGACCTCGCAGGAAAGTGTGTGGAGGGCATGCAGATGAATTGGGAGAACTACCTCATCAACGAGCTAGAAAAGGATTTTCGCGAAGCCCAAGACATAGGATATGAGTTTCACTACAACTGTTTGATCATCCTAATCGCATGTATGGTTTGACAAATTCTTGAAGGAGCTACTTTCTCAGAGATCGAACCTACGGAGCCCCTGGCCACTCAGTTTTCCACCCTGTGGTATACTAATGACATGACGAAGCAGTGGCAGTCTAATGCCGTGTTTCACAGATACTATCAGCAGTTAAAAGTCGCCATTGAAGCATTCTCGTGTATGATACCATGTACCCTACATCAGTACCGACCCATAGAGAAGTTTTGCGCTGATCCCCACTTCATTTACATCACCGCAGGAAGAGATGAACACCAGGAATAATTGCAGTCATACTACAAGCTCTCGAATGAAGATATGGAGCACATTATAAAGGAATGGCGAAAATAATTTCTTGTACCTATTGCCTATGCAAAGTTATTCGACACTGATACTATAGGAAGCCCGATGGTCACACGATTTGAACATGTCGGATAGTCTAGTGGGACGAAGAAGCAAAAAAAACAGGTTGAAGTCCAGGACATAGAGAGTGATGAAGAGGATGAAGAGAAAACTTCTGGGATAACAGGTCTACCTCGCCAGGAGGAGGAGAAGACGAAGTAGAAGGACAAGAAGGAGGAGAAGATGAAGCGGAAGGACAAGGAGGAGGAGAAGATGAAGCAGAAGGACAGGGAGGAGGAGATGAAGATGAAGAAAAGAAAGGAGGAGGTGAAGCTACCCCACCTGAAGATCCCCCTATTGGGACAGTGACACCACATAAGAGGATAGTTACTCCGAAGAAACCTTCAACAAGGAATAAAACGCGCACCAATAAGCCACAATTGGAAGCCACTCTCACTGATGACAACATTAGTCTGGTTCGTGGAGCTATGGAGGACGCCTCTGAAGACATGTTGCAGAGATACAAAGAGAAACAAGTGGAGTTGTATGAATGGATTGAGAGAGAGTTGAAGGAAGTGCAATAGACTATTCGCTTGGTCCGCACAATGCCTACTGCGTCGTCTGCGTCTTCCTCATCACAGACTGCAGACTTGGGGGACGAACCAACCCAGCTAAGAAGGCTTGTTGTTGTAACAGAAGCTCGGTTCCAGAGAGCTCAGGAAGAGAAGGAGAAGGGTAAAAAATCCTTGCAAAAGGAGAACTATGAAGTCCTAGTACAGTTACGAGAAGTGCAGGATAGTGTAGCTACCTGTGAAATCGAGAAAATAGAGTTTCAGGAAAAGCTTCAAGAGGAAAAGAGAGATGGTGAAGCCCAGCTGCAGAAGGAAAATGCGTAGCTTCTTGCAGAGCAGGCCATGGTCAAAGAAGTAGTAAGAAAATCATGTCGCTCTATGCCAGGCTTGGTACAGGAAGAGCAAGAGCCTGCTGAAGCTCAAGTAGCGAAGCTCGCTCAAACCCTCCAACATTTTCAGGCTAGGATAACTGAACTGGAGGCCCAACTAGTGCCGAGCACCCTGCAGGAGGTGCATGACCAGATTGAGGAGTCCACCAAAAACACAGTAGCAAGTATAAAATCCCTCACCTCGGTATGTAAACAACTGATTGACAAAAGTGCCCAGACATATGAATGCCTCGCCGATGATACAAAGTTAAAGAAACTAGAGACTCAGTTAGAGGAGGCGCAACAACAATCATTTTCATTGCAAGCGCAGATGAAGCTGCTCACAATAGTGGAAATGATGAAGAGATCCCAGGAGGAGCGCACAGTACATCAACAGATCACTTCCCTCCAGGGTAAAGTGATGGAATTAACAAAGAAGTTAAAACCTATGAAGGACGAATCTTGCAAGGTGTTCGAGGAGATCTATAGCCATACTTACCAGCTAGATCAAGTAGTTGCAACAGTAGAACAACGTCTGGAAGGGCTTGTTACAAAGTAGATAGTCCAGGAGATCGCTAAGCATGAGTCTCAAGCGAGGCAGCAAGTCGAAGAAACCTGAGTTAAGCTAGAGGATTTTGAAGCAACATTGTCCATGCCTGAGTGAATCGGGACGATTCCCAGGTGAGTGTTGGAGGGTTGTTGGCCCTCGTCCAAGTTTTGGGGAAACATTGGTCAGTTTTGGCCCACTTTTGGACTTCGACACGTTGGTCGAAAAAGGAGCGCCCAGGCGAAGCTGAGATCACAGATCTCACCTATTTTTAGGGTTATGTGGACCTAGTAAGGGGTCCTCTAGGGTTTTGTAATGCGTTTATGGGATGCTGACCCATGTTTTTTCCCCATGTTTAGGCCTTATTCTAAAGGTTTTTAAAGTATAAATAAAGAGTAATGTATTGTAGAAGTAGTTCATGTAATTTTGTGTCAAACAAAAGTGCTTTGCGCGAAGGAATGTATGTGGTCGAGGCTTTGTGCTCGACTGTGATTTTGTAGCAGGTGTTAAATGCCGTGAGAAGAGATTTTGGCTTTGTGCATTTGACCAACTTTTGGGAGGTAAAGAAGGAGGATCTAGTGCTTAGTGCATAGATCTCTTGTCTTGTGTGAGGTTTGACTCTGTGCCTTAGTGCATAGGAGTGACTGAATGTAAGATCTTGGCGAATAATAAAGAGGCAAAGCGGTTTTTGGACGTAGCCCCATCCTGGGGTGAACCACATATATCTTGTGTCTCATGGTTTTCTTTGTGCAATTTTATTCATGTTATGCATTTTCTTAGTGCTTTGATTATGATGTGTAATGTATATATATTTTGTTGCTTAAGTACTTTATTTATGTTAAAAGGTAAATGAATGCTAGAATTAACTCATAATGCTAAGTGATCAGGGTGTATAATCAATTGTTATTACCGATCTTATTTGTCTTTGATTGTGCTCTGCGATGTTAATGAGGTTAATAACTAATGCATGTCACTTCCTAAGCGTTGAACAAAATATTCTGCGAAGTTCTCTTATCACAGATTCGTGTCCCACCCTAGTTAGAGACGCATGCTTTCTGTACCCCCCCTTGCTTCTCCCTCGTGTGAGGATTCGCTTGTTTCATAGGTGATTCCGAAAGGGACGGTAGTCGTGGTTTTTTTGGTGCACTTTTAAGCATTAAACTATGGGTCTGCCCTTGTGCCAACACTGAGTTTTGCCCCTTTGTGGATGGAAACTCCTTCAGGAATATGACCTATCTATATTTGGCATCCAAGCTCCAAGAAATGGCTGTAAAATGGTAGATATGATGATGGATAACTCATAAGAGACGATTCCCTAGCTTTATATGACAAAATCGACTCCCAATCACTAGATCTCAAACCCCTAGGGTGCCTTGCTTCGGGAATTTCTCCCAGCTCTAATAATAAATAGATATGGGTGTTAGAAACCCCACAAAGTGCCAAGAAAAGTCTCCATAGGTGCGCCAAATACCATCCCACTCAAATCTACTCAATATCTCCTTCCCAAAAGCCAAATCGAACCCTCCATTAGAAAATGCGCCCCTCTCTACCGAAAGCCTCCAACAGTTGCGCCTGTCTTAAAAAATGATGTAATAAATGGATATGAATTGGAATAGAATAGTGAGGGTGGAATATTTCACCACTTTGACCAATCTTGGATCAAGAACAGAGGAATATTTCACCTTCTTGTTGATCTCTGGGGTTTGTTTACTCAAAACCCTCAAAATACTGAAGTTGTCAGAGCTCAAGATACAAGTGAAATGATGATCAACATAATGAGAGAATATGAGCCCCTATATCTCTTTTATACCCCTTTTCACCATTTTCCCCTCAAGTGACTTTTAATTCATATTTAATATTTTCTCATAAAATGATTTTATTAATTCAATGAACCTTTTTACTCCAAAAAGTGATTAATTCTCCTTGATGACTTATCCGACCACTAGAATTCACTTTTCATCATCCTATCTTGTAGATATTGTTTCCTTGGTTCCAACGAGCTATTACACTAAGGTATTTCTCCAAGAAACAAGCTCCAAATAGTACCTTAAGCGTAATTAATTAAAATATGCTCAATAATAACCCAAAATTGTGGAAATCGTTAGAATGCCATGGAACCAAGAGAGGACTGTGTGGAAATTATCTTGATGATGAAATATGGTGAATGGGCTAGCTTGTGCCCCATATAACTCCTCCAAATTTCCCGAGTTCATTGTTATCCTCATTTTACTCCTGTAGTCAAGCTGACATAAACTCATAAGGTTGCCTCTGATTGCAAGGCAGAGGAATCCGAAAATGAGAACATTGCATTCACCATAGAGATTGGGTAGATCAACTTCCAAAGGTAGTTTGAGAATATCGAACAACATGGAGGAATACAATAGGTCACACACCATATGACATGAGTTAGTATACGGTAAACACGTTCTTCTGCCCATTGAATTCAAAGTGAAGACTTTCAGGACTGCAATAGAGATAGGATTGGATCTTTCAGATGATTAACAACAAATGATATCCCATCTCAATGAGTTGGATGAGATTCGACCAGATGCGATTCTACACACCACCATCATTCAACAATAAATGATGAAATGGCATGGCAAGTTTATAAAAAAAAGAACTTCAAATCAGGTGACTGGGATCTTCTCTTTAACTCCAAGTTTAAAATTTTTAAACGAAAGTTTAGTAAATGTTTGTTAGGACCATATGAGATTGAGATAGTTTTTTATAATGGCTCATTAAGGATCAATACTATTTATGAACAAGGAATTTATTTTCTGGTAAATGGACATCGGTTGAGGTTGTATCAAAATCCTTTAACCATAGAAGAGTTTGTTCATAATTTGTTGAAACAATCAGAAATGTAGATTATAAGTAGGGAGGGTCTCCAACGTACTTCTAATTCATCTTGACTTATTTCCTTGTAAAAAAAATAAAAAATAATATATATATATATATAAATATAAAAGAATACATAAAAAAATTAATAAGATAAAAATAAAAGTTCAACTATGAAAACCAGTCCTTTTGCGCAGTTGAACATGAATTATGCTTGAAAACCAGTGCTCTGGTGGCCAAAATTCAAATCCTTTCATTATTTTCAAATAACTACAAGATATTTTAGCTCCTCTAACATTGTTCATTATTCCAGTGATTCAGAATTTGATTCTTGCTTCCACATTTCAAGGTTTCTTTTTCAAATAAAACGTTGTAGAAGTTAGCTTGTAGATCAACAACTTATTGTTCTTGTAACATCAAACACTCATAGTCATATTTTCTTTGTTCCATATTCAAATTTCATATATTTTAAAGGTTTCAATACATTTAGGATTGTAGTATGAAGATTTCAAGTGTTTCTAGAGTTAAATTTTATTATACTAATCTTGCAAGCATTAGATTGTCAGACTTTTTAGTGGCTACAAGATTTTTCTAATGGCTAATGGAATTTCTACATAACATTTTTTTAAAATTGTTTTGTGTTAACTTGTTTTCAACTTCAATATTCAAAGCATCAAAGCAGTTTAAAATTCTAGAAGTCATAATTGTCATCAACAATTCCAAAATTCAGATTTGTTATCAACAAATCTAGACTCTATATTTGGCACCAACAATCCTTTATGCAGATTTGAAGATTAACATTATTAATAGAAGCTTCAATGTTCAAACATCAACATCAATACAATTTAAAATTCTAGAAGTCATAATTGTCACCAACAATTCCGAAATTCAGATTTGTTATCAACAAATCTAGACTCTATATTTGGCACCAATAATCCTTTATGCAGATTTCAAGATTAACATCATTAGTAAAAGCTTCAGTGTTCAAACATCAACATCAATACTAAGATAATCACTCTTCAAAGACTCCAACTATCTAAATCATTAACAAAAACTTGAGGTATAATCCAAACTATAACAAGTATTCAAAGGTAAAATATTTTTAAACTTATTTTGTTTATCAAAAAGTGTGAAAATGTGAAAGTCAACCTGGGTTTCCTTTGATATAAAATATGGAATATATCCTATATTTCCATATCTTGCATTATATTTCCATATCTTGCATTATATTTCCATATCTTATTTTAATATCCTCATATCCTACCATCATATCACCATATCCTATCCTTTAAATACATTTATTACCATACATAAAAACACTTTACATTAATTCAACATATCATCACACATTACCTTGATATGTCCGATCCATATCAAATTACAATATTCACCATATCCAATTTCCATATCCGACTATCAACATTAATCATTCTTCCATAAGGGACTAATTTCCAGTTCACATAATGATTTACTCTCTTCGTGGGTGATTATAGTTGATTGTGCCTCATAAATCAATGTTTAGTTTTAAATAATAGTTTCATTTATTATTTTGAAATTGAGAATTGAAGTTTTTAAGTGAAAGTTCCGAATCATTTTGAACTTTCTACCACATTCTCATCATATCCTTTAACTAATTGTGACTAAGATTTAAATTCAAGACAAAATATCTCCTCTGGATTGAAGGTTTTGGATCATGGGCCACCCAATAATCCGTCATGAACCAACATGTACATAATTATTAGAGGTCTATCTAGATTACAGACGCATGTTCAAAAAAGAAGGATGGATTTGATTCCTAGAAAGATTTAAGGGACATAATTATAAAGTTACTTAGGAATTTGTTTTAAGTTTTGATGGGACAAAATCTTAGATTGGTTAATTAACACAGTAGGTATCAGAGGAATACATTTCCAAAGCTATCGGATTATCACGAACTAGTGAAAGATGGTTCAAGGGTCAAATAATGAAACACGACATTTGGAAGAAGCTTCTAGAGGAACCTGAGCAAAATATTAATTGGGATAAAGGGGTGTCTCGAATAGTGTTGAAGCCAGAATGGAGAGATGTCCTTTTCATCATTCAAAAATATATTTCATGTAAGAAAGGTATGCAATTGTCTTTCTTTACCATATCAAGTTTTTGTTACATTTCCAAGTTGTTAGATTTTGGTAGCTCAGAGGTACTTCTACATTGGAGGCCTCAACATGTAGAAGAGATTGAGCATATTTCTCTCTTAAGTGACTTTATAAAGTGAGTTTATAAAGTGATTTTACAAAGTCAAGTTGATTCTTTTAATATTTAATGGGTAAAAGTGACTTTATGACTTTTGGGTTACCTAAGTGATTTAATTAAACTCAACAGATGATTAAGTCGTGACCATTGATCTCAAGAGGGAAAGATCTAATATTGACCATTCATCTCTTTGGAAGACCAAGGGTTAGGGCAGTTACACATTAAGGATGCATAAAAGGAGCTTGAGAGAGAAGAGGGGGTGCACATTTTGAGGAGATATTGGATAGGAATGTGAAGAGTCACTCATATTCAGAGAGAGACCAAGAGAGTTAGAGTTAGAGGAAAGAGTAGAAACAAAGTGGGATTGGCACGAATTCCAAGGAGGGGAGGAGGCACACATCTCAATATATATTCAACATTAAAGGATAGCCCATACAATATGGATTGAGGAGGTCGTACAACTATTTTAGGCACATAAATTGAGGTATCCATCTCAACAAAGTTTTGGCATAATTTTCTAGGCACCTAGTTGGGGAAGAATCTTCATAGAAAGGTGCAACAACAATGCATATATTTCGAGGATGTTTTTTTGTCAAGGAGATCGTATTGTTTAGGCCATACAACTAAAAATTGAGCATATATTTTGTGGTATTTGGAATGTTTTTCGAGTTGATATTGCTGCTGTAATTAATGCTGAATTTATTGCTACTGTAAACTCATAATTTTTCTAGGAGCTCAATAAGAAGAATATCTTCTAGACTTGTTTCCCCTTGTGGGGTTTTCCAGGGGAATTGCTTAGAAATTCATTGTGTCAAATGTGGTGATTTTGTCTATTGGTCATTGTTATTTCCGCTGTTTTATTTTCAGATTTCTTAGTCACTTGTATTTCTGCTCATAATTCTAGTAAATGCATGCGGTTCCATTGCTTTATTGGTGAATAACTATAGGAGGTTGAAATATATTATTGACTAAGTGTTTGAGATTTGATTTCAAAACAAGTTGGGAATAAAATTAATCTACCATTCTATCCATCGAAACCCTAGAAATGTATAGAGGAGCATGTGTCATCACAGTTTAGTTGAAATACTTGTAGAGGAGGAATTGAAGAAAACAAATGACACATGGGTACAACTATTGGTTTGAGATAAATTTTAGAGGCTCTTGAGAAACATGAAATCATGTTAATAACGTCGACTCTTTTAGAGCTATGGGTTCGAAACTAGAATCAAGCATATTGAGGTTTTACAGAATCATGGGTTCAAAACTTGAGCTAGGTTCAAAAC
Organism: Picea glauca; assembly: GCA_000966675.3. NCBI lineage: Eukaryota > Viridiplantae > Streptophyta > Pinopsida > Pinales > Pinaceae > Picea > Picea glauca. The sequence goes on from JZKD02S1390390.1 coordinate 547,052, forward strand.
CACAACCTACGATTCCAAAGGTAACAATGAGGGGCTCGAAATCATATTCCAACACATTAAGGGTTCATAAAGTCCATAGTTCAAAATCGGAGTAGAGCATAACATAACAAAAAGAAAAGATGAAGGTTCGAAACCTGAGCCTCATATATCAAAGGATGAAGTCAAAGGTTTGAAAATTTAGAAGAAATAAGTTAAAACATCAACAAAGAGGAAGCTTACTCATGATGCAAGTTTCCCTCTCAGACGTATGCACACACGTAGTATGACTAAACACGTCAACACAGAGAAGGATGTTAGTCATGATTTATAGAATGAAGAAGTCATTCGGGTTGAAGATTCACATGGGAGATTGAGCCATGATATGTAGGGGGTTGAGGTTGTTGATAATTTACCAAGAAAGCCAAGGACCAAAAACACCACGAGTTCTTCCCCATTTTCTGAATTTAAAAGAAAGATGTTTGAATTTGATAATTATATAGCTACAAAGCACACCGAGTCGGAAATAGATACAGAACATGTACTTGTTTCTTCAAAAGTCCATACAAAAAATAAAAATATCAAGAAATTGAAAGAGGAACTTAGAGAAATCGAGATATTTGACAAACATATGAAGAATTAAAATGAAGTGCTAAAAAATAAGGTTGCTGAAATTCAAGGAGAAAATGAACGACTTCAAACTGAAAAGAAAAGGTTTGCAAATAAGTAAATAAATGGTATGCGAGGATCCAACATGTTGCAATATAAAACCAAAGGATGAAGATTAAAATCATGAGATAGAATAGGAAAATGAAAATTCCAGCATCAACAACTCGTCTGAACATTTTAATCAATGCTGCAACACACAAATGAAGTTAAGAATCAAGTACAATTTTGAATAATTTTTGGAAAAATTTGAAGGAGGTATAGTTTTTAAAAACGAGGGCCATCCGTCTTGGTTGCATGAGGACCTACATCATATTCTATGTGGGGGAGATGTTGGGTTCTTGTTTTGACACTTTTTGTCACTTTTTAATCACACCTTTCAACCTTTAATCCTTCACTTTGAACCATGTAATTATTCCTTTTTGTTAGCAAATAATTTAATATCATTTACTAATTTTTTGCTACAGGAATCTCAATTCATGTAGCAACTAAACTACTCAATTCATATAGCGGATTTGACATTCCATATAGTTATGAAAGCTCAAATGGGTAGCTACCACTTGGAGTAAATTCCTAATTCCTTCAAAATGGTTGTGTGTTCCTAAAACGAGTCCAACAACAAATATGGTAAGAGGTAGCACATGGTCAAACCTCGAGTCAAAAAGGCACCATCATAGGATATTTCAAGCCATATCATCACTGAATCTATTCAAGAGGAATCGACAGCTCGCAAGCCAAATTTCATGTATTCTATCATTAAATACCTAAGGATTTGAAAGGAGAATTATTTGGGATATGCTCAAGACAAATAAAATCCTCTACCTCCAAGAAATACTCTATTTCGATTTTCTGTTGTAACCAATTCTGACATGGTTTATGAGACGCCACTATAACTCGCATTTGTTCTAGAGAATATTGTAAAAAATTATATAAATGATGGTCTAGAGAGCCTAAGGAACTCGATATCTATCTTTATGTATTCATTTTGAAGAACAATGCTGTAAAGACTTGGTTATGAGTTTTATTACAAATTGCTTGTTTCTCCAATTCAGTGTTGATTTATCCATCTCATGTAGATTCTCTTTTAGCTTGGTAAACATTCTTGTAGCGTAACCTAAGCTAGGAAGGCTCCTCTTCATAGTGGTATGTGTTGCATTATTGTTGTTAAGTTAGTTTCATTTTTGTTCATTTATTTAATTTAATTTTTCTTATTTCTGTTCTGTGACAAATGAATTCCATATAATATTTTTAATAAGCATGATTGATGGTTTTATCTTTTTATAGAGCTGCATGGATATCTAAACATAAATTTTTATTGAACAAATTGCTTGAGTAAATATTATAATAACATTCAATTCTATGTTGAATGAAATATTGTGATATGATCTGTTAAAATTGTGATTCAGTAGATGACAGTTTCAAGTGATTAGAAATATTCATGTAGCATTTGATTGATTTTATTTTAAGTTCATTTTTCTTAGACAATCAAATATCCTTCACAAGTTTCATCTCTTTTTGAAATCAAAGTTGTTAATAAACTGATTATGCACATATGGTGTCTGCACTTCATAAGAATATGTCTGTGGTTGATAATTACATGTAATAGAATTTAAAAGAAAACAAATCACATGACAACCTTTTTTTAGTAAATCAAGAAACATGATACCAACGTATGCAGTAATCATGGAACATGTGAACATGCATAACAATAAAATAAATGTTTCTCATGCCTTGCACAACATTAACAGTAATCAAGTAAGTTATAAACATAACATAGAGATAATAAATACACAACTGAAACATAATTAACAAAGAAACACAAAGAACTTATATTTAAAAAAGACTTCACTGTCTGGATATAGATGTCATACGTTCCACCCAACCTCAGGCTTTGTTACACATAAAATATATACAATAATCCACCCATGAGCGAAGCTATGAATCCAGAAGGAAGGGTGCCTATGCACACTCTAAAACACACACTAGTTAGCTATCAATCTCTCATGACTTACTCAACCATGCAACAAATTATAGTTTGTCAACTCCGTTTCCCCTTCATCTTGCACAGCCCAAACAAATGAACCCCATTCTATACAATATAGTCCCTCGAGTTGTTCCACCTCTTTATCTGGATCCAATGATATGAGTAAGGACCTCAATGCTAGAACCTCCAAGGATTCTCAACTGCGGATAGTTGTTTAACAACTTCCATCAATCAAATGCACATGGGAATCAATTCCTTGTTGGAATAACCAATAGTTAATTATAGCCAACTAGAAATGGATCTATATCCCCAATAGTTCGTTTCCATGCCAAAAACCAAGAAAAAGAGAGAGAAAGAATGAATGAAGAACAATCATGACGAACATGGTTTATATAATTACATGAAATAATGGACCACATGCCCCCCCCAAGAAGCTCACGTAACCACTTTTCCCCAACCAATTTCCAAGATGGGTGAATAAAATATAATAAAATGTATTAGCCCCTTTATCTCTCTCTTTATCTCTCTCTCATGGAATCATAGCCCCATATAACTATGTCCATTTCCGTCTTGTAGCTAGTGACACATTTTTATTATTATATTCAAAGTATTGTATTGCTAGGCTCTCCAACATTTCAAATTTACAGGCATTATGGTATTTTATCTAATAAACAAAAATACAGTATTAATATGGGGACTAAAAACTAGGGTATTACATTCACCTCCCTCTTATTTTGGCATTGTCCTCAAAGCATATTACATGCAAGTGTACATATATACAAACATTTTATAAAAAATTAAAAAACAATTGCAGTTATACGTCCCTCATTGTATCTTCCAACTCCCATGTTGCTTCTTCAGGGTTGTAGCATGTCCACTAGATATTTACCTTCCTTATGGATTTGTTTCGGAGCACCATGACCTTCCTATATAGTATATGAATTGGTTATTCTTGGAAGTCTCCTTCTGGATCCACCTAAATCAAAGTCAAATCAATGGCATGGTTGGGATCATGCACATACTTTTTCAAAAAAAAACTTGAAATACATTATGCACATTCATGGAAGCAGGCAATCCAATCATGTACACAATTGACCCTATTATATCCTATATTTTAAATGGACCATATAATTTGGCTGATATATTGATACAACTGCCCAACTTCAATGAGTTTTTGTTGGGCTTCACTTTAAAAAATACATGTTCTCCCACTTTAAATTCTTTATTTGTCCTACTCTTATCTACATAGCTCTTTTTCCTATATTGTTCTTCTTTCAAATTCTATTTAATTTTAACCATCTTCTTTTCCATCTTCTTGAGAAATTATGGCCCAAGTACTACTCTGTTTGTTGGGTTGTCCCAACTTATTGGAGTATTTCATTTTCTACCATACAAAGCTTCAAATGGGATCATCTTCAATGAAGCTTGATACCCGTTGTTGTAGGAAAACTTAACCAAATGAAAATATTCCTCCCACGTAGATGGCTTATCCATCACATAAATTCTTAATATGTCTTCATTCACTTGGTAGACACTCTCTATTTTCCCATTTGAATGTGGATGGTATGTTGTACTAAAATTCAATTTTGCACCAAATCCATTAAACAATCCTCTTCAAATGTTTGAAGTAAAATTTGAATCTCTATATGAAACAATTGCGTTAGGTACTCCATGCAACCTATACATTTTCTTCATGTAAATTTTTGCAATATTGGTTTCCTTATGAGTCATCTTGAACGAAATAAAATGTGAAACCTTTGTCAATTTATCCACCACTACCATTATTGAATCATGTTGCCTTGCTATCCCAGGAAATTTGGTGGTAAATTCAATGGTTACCACTTACCATTTCCACTCTTTGACATTCCATGCACCTGGTAATGTAATAAAAAACATCCTTCTTCATTCTTGGCCAAAAGTGTTGGATTTTAATTACTACAATTGTTTTCTGATAACCAGAATGTCCAATATATCGAACATTATGCATTTATTTTAACACCAACTTCCTTAGTTCCCCAGAATTAGGAACATAAATTCTATTTTTATGCATAATTAATCCATCTTACTTCATCTTATACTCTTTAAATTTCCAGTGTACATCTTTCTTCTATAATATCTATTTTACCTGTAGGTAATGATAGTCTTTAATAGAAATATCTAATACTATGCTCTTTAAATCTAATTGATGCATACTAATGGATATAGCATGCATGACATGTACCCTTCTATTGATTGCATCAACAACTTCATTGTTTTTTCCTTTGATATGATTGATGTCAAAGTTACACTCACTTAAAAATTATAGCCATCGTGTTTTCATAGCATTTAAAGTTGGTTGTTCAAATAGATATTTTAGAACACTATGGTCTATACTCGATTCAAATTTCTTCCCCGTGAGATAATTCCTCCACATCTTCAATGCATGAACTATGGTTGCAAGTTCCAAATAATGTGTGGAGTAATTCCTCCTCATATTCTTTAAGATTTCTGGACTCATAACTCATGACATGTCCATTTTGAGCGAGGACTCCATAGAGTCCTTCTTTTCATGCATCTTTGCATACCACAAAATTTTCATTTGGATTAACAATCTTCAAAATAGGTGCACTAGAAAGTAACTCTTTCAATAAATGAAAAATTTCTTCACATTTTGTTGTCCATTCAAAATTAATTCCCTTCTTTTGTAAATAAGTAATGGGATGATAAATCTTATATAAACCTGCTATAAACCTCATGTAGTATTTGGATAATGTCATAAAATATTTAGCTTCTGAAACATTTTTTTGTGCTAGCCATCGTCTAATGGCTTCAACCATATCTAGATCTATTGTTATGCCTTCTTTTGAAATGATGTGCCCCAAACAATGGATATGTTCTCAGAAAAATGAGAACTTTCTTAGCTTGGAATACAATTTATGCTCCCTTAACACTTGCAACACCATTCACAAATGTTGTTCATGTCCCTCTTTGGTGGAAATATTGGTATTTCTTTGAATACATCCTCAATATCTTGCAATACTAAAAAATATTCAATACTTGGCCTTTGATCTTTTATGGTTCATCACTTTTTTGGTGGGCTATTGCATGTAAATGGGTTTTGGATTGAAGTGACAAGTCCTTAGGGTGACACCAATTTTATCTAGGGATTTAGGCCAAGGAATTAGTCCTATATTCCCTACCCATAAACATAGTATTGACTCATGATTGTGAAGTGTTAAACTTAGTGGGTTTTCCTAGGGCATCACACGAGTAATGAAACGTGGGAAGTACTTGTGGTACCTAAGGAAAACACATAATATCTATTTCAAATACCATGGAGAGTTCCCATATTTATGAGGGTACTTGCACCTTGTGTTGGGTGATTTTTGCATGAAGGTTACCGTAATTGTCTCTCAGACCTTCACTAACTAGTCTTAAGCCCTCATCATCCTAGATTCTTTTTTAGAAGGCCCCTTTGAATATCAGTTCCTTGTTTGTTAGAACCTATAGATTTTATAGGGTTTTATTTATCTTCCATTATGTTTAGTTGGAATTATCTCGTTATTTTATTTAATTAAAATACATATTTCACTATGGCTGACAAACCTCTTCATTGTTGTCATAGACAATGAGGATTTCTTGTAGAATTTGATGAATCACGATCCATTAGGAAGTGGAAACTATCCACATAGGATCACACACATAATCATAGTTGAAACTCATGCATCAAATTTAGAGGAATTTTAACATGTAGGGATCAAATTCATTGTTGAAAGTCCTCCACTCAATTTCAATCCTCCTTTGATAGAGATTTTAGACCCTTAACTTGTTCATAGAGCCTTTAGATCCTTTTTCCTTTTGGAATAATTATCACTCCATGTCATGAATTAGTGGGCCATCCAGTATGGGAGGACCTATTCCCACCCCCCCCAATGTGTTAAGAGGATCCACTATGTCCACCTCCACTTTTCCATCAAGTGGGATAACTAATTCCACTTTTATGCCTCATACATTAGGTGTTTCTCTTTGGGGAATACCAATGGTTACATCTCTTCTTTCCACTAGTTTACCTATATTTAGTATGTGTTATGACCCAAGGGGGGGCATATATGGGGTTAAATATATAAGATATGACCCCGAGGGGGGAGGGGGCGGAGGGTGTATATATATATATATATAGGGTTGACCTAATAGTAAAGGGGCCTCATGAGTAGTTGTGAATATGATATACATAGATCATTTATTCATTATTGAGGACATGTGAATGGTCATATATGAATGTATTTGGTTATGTGGAGGAGGTTCTCCTATTATTTAAGGAGTTATTTTATAGCTTATCTATCTTGGACTTGTTCTTGTTGGTTGCTAATTACTAGTTCTACTCTATCATTTGAGTTATTGACCTGGGGTTCATGTGTTTCGGGTTTCCAAAAAAAACCTCTAAAACTATCGGCCCTCCTAGTAAACCAGAAGGCAACGCAACAACATGCATAATGCGCCACGCAGTATCACCTAAGATAGATTTAATGGGTGGCTGTAAGAATAATGTGTTTACAGCCTAGGATTGAGCGCAATATATGGGATCTGTCTAGGGATGATTTTAAGGATGGAAATTTATTTTAAAATGTAGAAACCTTGGCGAATATTACTAATCCTTTATATGGAAACTATAAATGTTTGGCGATATTTTTGTAAAAATATTCAAATTTCTAAGGATTTTATATAGTTTTTATAAAATTTTGGCGATTTTTAAGATAAAATAATTATATCCTATAGAATTTAGGCGAATCATTTTTAAAATAACGAATCTCATTTTTTGAAAAACCATGGAAAATTAGCCCATGAGCGAAATTTATCCCCTAAAATCATCCCCGGATCTATCTTCTGGACCATTTATTATAACTTGTGATTGCAACCTACTGTTATTCACGACTTAGTCCCTCAATCATGCAACAATAATTAAGCAAGCAATGTAACAACTCATTCATTCATTAAGAATAACAAATATCTGCTGAAAAGATAGTAAATATATGCATGCATTCATCCCATTACACAGATGTTACCATGGTTCACCCCCTCCCGGGCTATGTCCACAAAGATTTGTCTCTTGGCTCTTTTATTATAGTATTTTTGCATATTCGACGTCGCATGCTTATAATTCTCCTCCGATGGGTAAGATCTATATGAGACAAACTAGATCGCACCAGGCTCCTCATCCTGCGATCTAATCCTCAAATATTCCTTCTCTCCTCTCCTCTATCTCAACTTCTTACAAAATAGTACATAACAACATTACAATTGTCATCAACTCGTGCATATCTATGATGTAACAATGCAAAACCGAACTAACAAGAAGGAACCCCCTATGATTCCTACTTATCTATATTTATGTATTTCGGTCTCTTCAATCGTTTACAATATATTACCAAAACCCTAACCCTACTGACGTTAGGTCTTCCTCCCATGCGCGTCTGTTGTTCTTCCTTCCAGCTGTCGCTTTCTTTGTGCACACATTCTTGCATGCGTGCATGCTGTGTTTTCCTCCAGATGTTACTTCAGTTTCTGCACACTTTCTTTCCCCACAATCGTCCTTATTTCCACTTTGGCCTACTGCCAACAAGCCCCCAACACTGACATGTGGCTCATCCCGAGCCACCTAATCCTTCGGAGCTTCCTCGATCTCCTTGGTGATCGTCTGTAACTTTTCCTTGAGCTTTGATGTTTGTGTCAGTTCCTGCACGGTCTTATCCTTGACTGTGCCCACTACCTGGACTGCCACTTCGTCGCTCAAAAATCCTACACATTCTGCCTGGGTCTGTGCTATCTGTGTCTTAGCTTCTTCTGCCCGTGCCAGTACTTCTTCTACTTGCTCCTGTAATGGCTCCATTTGATCCCAACGCTCCTGTCTCTGGGTTTGCATAGAGATTAGCTCTTCTTGCAATTTCTTAATCTCCTGCGTCTCTTTGACATGTTATGGGATTGGTATGGTCTTTTGATTTTGCTTGAGCTATTGGATCACTACATTGATCCTTTCCTCTTCCTTGTCCCACCGTTGGACCTGTGGATATTCCTCCATCCTTGTCCAAAGTTGCGGTGCTTTATCAAACAAGTCATTTGTTGTGCTAACCTGCTGCTCTATCTCCTGTAGATGCGATGTTGCTTCCTGCTTCCTTTGCTCCTTCACTGTTGGTGGAGTGGTGGGTATGATATGTTCTCGGAGATTCTCGATGGCCTGCGCAATATGATCAATCTTTTCTGCTACTGGAAGTTCATTCCCTTGCGCGGTGTTTGGAAGTTTCTCAAAAATTCCTCCTACTCTTCGTTCCAGTTCGTTCCTGCGTTCGTTTTTCTCCTGAATTTTGAACTTGGCCTGCTCACAAACTTTTTCCATTGCCTCCCGCTTCTTTGTTGCTTGCTTTAATTCTACTAAGTTTTTGTGTGTGCGAGACTGTACCTCGTGGTCGATGCTAACCTGCAAATTGTGTAGTTCCCTTGATGGCATATGCGTCAAGACCAATTGGATGTGGTTTAAATCCTTCAAGGGTGTCTGCCCCATGATTTCATACATACACAACATGCTAGGTGTGATGTAGACCGTTGCGTTTGCGTGTGGTAATGAGTGGAATGGATCTCATTATTCTACCTCCACTCTTTCGTTGGTCTGTGGTGTTGATGGATCCATGCTCCTGTTGTTGCATGCTATTTGTACTTCCCCAAATTTCTTAAGGAACTGCCCCATTTATGCCAACTCTTTTTGCAATTTGTCCCTGTGATGTGTTGCATGGTCGAAGTCCTCGGCTAGACAATCCTGGACCATTTTAGCGATCATGTCCCCATCGTCCTCCATAATCGTGTATTCTAGTAGTGCTCATTGTGCTTTTGACTTCTTGCGCATGCCTCCTTCCTGCGTAGCTTGTCTCTTATTCCCCCCTGGTTCTTGTGTGTTGGGATTTGAGGCGGTCTCCTGCGCTACCTTAGTCCGTTTCTGTTGTTCCTTTGGTGGTTGTGTATTCTCCTTCTTCCCCTTATGGGTTCCTGTCTTCTTTGGTCCTTTGTCTTTCTATGTTGGCTTTCCTTGGCCCATTCTTGGTCACATGGGCACTTGGATTTCCGGAGGCTGCGTTTCCCCCTACTCTTCCTGTCCTTCTGTTGTTCTTTCCGACACTTCCTGGGTGATGGATAGAATATTCCATTCGTCGGGATATTCACCGATGACCATATCAATATCTCCCTCTGTAATGCAGTAGCACATCTGTAGTCATTCTTTAGCAGGATCCCTTTGTGCCTGTATCCACATTGCTTGTCGTGTGGCTTGGAAGTTGGCGATGTCCGCATATCGCGCGGCAACCTCAGGTGTTATTCTTCATGATCAACTAATGGATTCCTATATGTCTCATAGGTATGCTTCAAATATGATCTCATTCTCCCTCTTATTCCTGACGTTTGGCCCTGCTTTCAACAACAGATACCTTGCTCCCGTTGGCTGTGGTCTGGTATAAAAAACTACATAGCCTGGTTCTCGCCATCCCATGAAGGCTATTAAATTAATCAACCATGAGTAGTGGAACTTTGTGCCTAGGTCCTAGGTATCCTTGCCGTCCTCTAGGAATAAGTTCAATAAGTATGGCACCCAACTCATTGAGGTGCCTTCTGCGCACTGGGCTGCAACTGCAATGACTCCATTTGGTACTTCCTCCTTGTAGAATTTTCTTAGCAACTTGCAAGCTAAGATTTTTGCGCCCAATTGTGTGGCTACATTGTTGATCAATTTGATTATGATGCCTCTCATCCCCCTCGTGGTGCCATAATTCTTCTTCATTTCTTCCGCCAACGCTTTCTCCTTGGATTTGTCATCCAGAGCCAACACGGGATCCATACCTTGAATTGGTAAGCCTCTTATTTGCGCAATAAGCTCAATAGTTATGGGGATGGGTTTGTCCCGCGATATGTCCCCTCCATGTGTGACTGCTAACAACTACTTGACGCATGCTATGGCGTTCTTTCCTCTACCAAAATGTGGTAGGTTCAACAGAGCAAAGATTCTTGTTTTCTCCAGCTCAGTTTCCCACTGGTATGGCTGGTTAATCGGTTCTCCAAGATGAGTTGTGCCTATTGTTTGTATAAATACCCTCTGTGCAAGTTCTGGGAACTTGGCTTCGTCTGCTACATCATGGTCTAAGTATTTGAGCTTCCCAATGTGACCTAGTAGCTCTGGTCCTACCTGTACCCCAGCTGGTATGCATGGTAGAGGAATTTCTACTGCAGGTTTCTTTCAGGGTGAACTTGGTATCTGTATCTTGTCCCTCGACTGCGGTGGTTGGCTCAAAGTTCCAACGAGTTTCGATTGTCCCTTTGTATGCCATTCCGACCAAACCAATACATCGTCTATGATCTGCCTTGCTGGGTGTTCTGAGATGGTTGTTTGCGACTCATCTGGCTCCACTGCAGCTATCAGATTCAACGCCATGCCATTCGATTTTGGATCTGCTTCTGTATTATCTGGTTGCACCTCTTTCCAGGTTTCTGCTTCCCGGTTCTGCAATTCCTGCGCCACTGCAGCCGTGTCTACATTGGTGGCATCTATTGCTGGTTGTTGTATTTCTTCTAGTATCGGTGTGGGATGTACAGGTATCCTCTCCGGGGATGGGATTTCGTCGATATTGACGACCTCTGACGACTATTGTTCACCTTTTTTGACTTGGCATCATGACAGGGTTTGAACTCTTGTTTGTCTGGCGGGTTGGCTCGCTTATGATTACTTGGGAGGTGCCATTGTGGTGAGTATCAAATGGCTGCTAGACTCAAATGGTTTTTGTGGTCTCCATGAACTCTCTCTGTTTTCTTTTGCCTCTGTCATTCTTTGTCTGCTCTGTCTTCATGAATAGACTATGGGCTCCCACATCCGTGTGTTGTATTGCTTTCCCATGAATCGTATCGAGTATGCTTCCTTGGTTATGTGTTAAATGCACATTATTTGCAGATTCAATGCATCTTCGGTGGTTTCGTACTTACCATTACTCCTGTTGTCCTGTGTTTTGTTGGTGCGATTAATGTGTCGTCCCATCGGTCCTTGCCTCTCTTTAATTTCTCCTAGTGCTATCATGTCATGATTCTTTTTCCGCCTCTCTTTTTCTCGTCTGTTTCCCTTTGTATGTAAATGTTATTCTTTCCTTTGCCGAATTCATGTTTCTAGCTTCATGTGGCCTTTCTATCTCTGTCATACTGTGCCCATTTTATTTATTTATTTATTTTTACTGTGCAGTGGGTGGTTGACTTTGCTTGTACAACTTCAGTCGGCTCCCGTTGATCATTCCTTTGAGTTCTGCACCTATTAAATCTCTTAATTGTACAATGCCTCCGTCTGTGACAGATATTACTTCGTATGGTCCTAACCAATGCATTCTAAACTTTCCTGGGTGCTGTAATGATTTGTTTTCATACATCAATACTAGATCTCCTTCCTTGAACATTTTCTTCTTGATGTGTCTATCATGCCAAGCTTTGTCTCTTGCTTTTTGAACTTGTTTATGGAATCCTGCCAATATTCAATATTCCTCCATGGTCAATAACTGATTCAGTATTTCCTGTACTGCGTCTCGTTCTGTCATTTGTGTGATAGTTGCTATGCGCAAGATGGGTAATAAAAATTCTAATGGTACTACTGCTTCTTGTCCATAAACCAGTTTAAATGGTGTGTGCCCTATCAAATTTTTGCATGTAGTCCTATATTCCCATAATACTTTTGGTACTTTGAGGTCCCAATCGTCTCTTTGACGTTACAAATATTTTTCAGTGCGTTCTCCAGAATCTTGTTGAAGGCTTCCACTGTTCCCTTTTCCTGTGGATGATATGGTGTGCTCTTTTGATGATGGACTTCAAATTCTCCAGTCATCGTGCAGATGGTTATTTTTATCAAGTGCGTGCCTTGGTCGCTCATCAAAACTCTTGGTCACCCGAATCGAGTGATTAATTGTTCAAACAAAAAGTGTGCTACTGTTTCTTCACTTCAATCTTTTACTGGTGAGGCTTCTTCCCATCTTGTTAAATATTCCGTTGCAGTGATAATGTACCTAGCCCCTGTTCTTTTTGTCGGTGGGTTGATTGGTCCCACAAAGTCTATTTCCCAATTGTCAAATGCCTGTAATGTTACTTGTGGTTGTAATGACATCTCGTCCCTTCTGTTGGGTTTTCCTACCCTTTGACAAACATCACATATTTGACAGTACTCCTTTGAGTCTTTGTGAATCATTGGCCACCATAGTCCTGCGCACAATACCTTATGTGCGGTAGCTTTACCTACATAATTCCCTCCTATTCCATATTGGGATTTTGCTAAGACTCTTGGTCTTTCGTGCTCTAACACGTATCTTCAAAATATTCTATCTGCGCCCATTTTATATAATTGTTCGACAATCAGTTGATAGTCGACATCGTGGGCTACCAGGTTTTTCTTCTGCGCGGTGCTATAGTCTTGTGGCGCAGTACCTGCACTCAAGCACTAAATGATAACTGCGAAGTATTCATCAACAATATGTACTGATACTAATTGTGCATCTGGAAAGTTGTCTTCTAAATTCGTAGGTTCTTCTCCATTTGTGACCCTCGACAGGTAGTCAGGGCCTGCATTCAATTTCCCTGGTTTAACTATTACTTCAAAGTCGAATTCTTGGAATAGTAGTAACCATCGATGGATTCCTCCCCCAACATTGGCTTGTTGACGATGTATTTCAGGGCTGAGTGATCTGTGAACATTTTAAATTTCTTTCCCAATAAGCAATGTCTGAATTTCTGTAGTGCATAGACCATGGCTAGGCCTTCTCTTTCTATCGTATTATAGTTATATTATGAGTCTGATAACTTTCTTCTTGCGAACGACATTTGGTGATCCAAGTCTCCTATTCCTGGCTGTGCCAAGATATCTCTGAGTGCTATCGTTGATGCACCTACATGCATGTGGAATGTCTTTTCCCAATCTGGAAATACGAATATTGGCGCGGAAACCATCTTTTCCTTCAAGGTATCCAGACTGTGTTGAGACTCGTCATTCCACTGAAACTTTGTATCCTTCCTTAACAAATTTTCCATTGGTGTTGTGATCTGTGCATATCCTTTGATGAATTTCATGTAATATCCTGTGTGTCCTAACGTTCCACTTCGCTGACAGATTGTTTTTGGTGCTGACAAGTTAACAATGACTGCGATCTCTGCCGGATTTACCAATAAACCTTGTTTGCATACTATGTGGCCTAATAGTATCCCAAACAATGTTCCAAATATGCATTTCTTTATATTCAGTGATATTTGGCACTCTCTGCATCTTTCTAACATCAACCGTAAAAATTCCACATGGTTTTTCAACAGGCTGTAGACTGTCCAATAATCCAGGGATACTTCAAGAAATTGATGGATGAATTCCTTAAACGCAACAATGACTACTCCGGAGAATATTGCTGGTGCATTCTTCAGTCCAAACGGCATGAATATGTACTGATAAGATCCCCATTTTGTCGCAAACGTGGTCTTGTGTATGTCCTCCTGTGCTATCTTAATTTGGTGGTAGCCCGAGAATCCATCAATGAATGAGTAAGCTTTATGTCCTCCCATGTTCTCTAACACTTCATTTGTGAATGGTGTAGGGAATGGGTCATGTAGGCATGCATTGTTCAACTTCCTCAAGTCGACGCATATCCTAATCCCTCTTCCTTGTTTCTTGTCCTGTACTACCATCGGGCTTATCCATTCTGACTCCTCAACTGGTTCTATGATGTCATCTTCGAGCATCCTGTCGATCTCATCTTTAACTTTCTGTTTATGTATGGGGTTTAGTCTGGAGGGTTGCTGTGTAATAGGTCTCGCTTCAGGTCTGAGTGGTATCTTCATTTCTCCCAGTTCTCTGGATATACCCTTCATCTTTGTGAATGTTGTGGGAAAGAGGTCATTGTATTCACGTAACAACTCTGTGATACTTTCTACTGTTTTCTCATCCCAGTAATCTCCAATGCTAGCCATTTTGGGCTGCTCCGCTGTCCTGATGTTAACTTTATTTACCTTGATTGGCGTGGAAATGACCTCTGATTCTATGGTTGGGCCCTCCACATCTCTTCCGCCTTCTACTTCTCTGATCTGAATATCGCGCAGATCATCTTCGTCTCGTGCTTCCTCCTGTACATGGTAACATGACAACAGTTCCTTTACTCTCTGTTTATTCCGCTGTTTCTCTTATGTGATAAATTCTATTTCTGGTTCTTTGATGAATATTAGTTCTCTGATCTGTTTAAGGGTTGCATCTATGTTTGGGTTCTCATGCTCGAATGAGAAAGGTACTGTGAAATTTTGTTGCAATTTTGTCCATGTTGTAGTTCGTTTGCGCAATTCCTGGTCCGTATACCAATTCGTTGGTATGCCTTCTAGAGTATGTATGAATTGATGGGGCCATTCCTATGGTGGTGTCATTTTCCACAACATTCTACACGCCTCCAAGTGTTCTGTTGGTGCTCCATGTTCTTCGTATTTCTGTTGTTTGTTGTTTTTCTATTCTACGCCGAACCTTATGCACAGTAACCACTTACATTGGTACCAGTCTATGATTGTCTCTTTGTGTGCACTCCACCATCTTACTGGTGTGGCCTTTAGTGCTAAGTAAAGTGATAATACACTCTGGTTCTCTAACACTACGTATTCGTACTATGTCAATAATGTTTCCAAATCATTTATTCCATGGAAGCTGGGTGGTTCTCTGATTTCTGTGCCTATCCATCTTATTGCGTGGTCTATTCTTGCACATCTTCGCGTGGATACTTCGTGTAGCCTCTGCTGCCAGTTATATAAACCGATGTCTGAGTCTGTTGCGCATGAAGTAATGCTCTTCCAACTGAGTACCCCGTCTGTATTTGGGTTTACGTAATCCTCATCGTGCGCAGTTGTTATGTACAACTTGTCGATTTCCTCCAAGTCTAGGAAATTAGGTTCTACAAACCTCTCCCCTTCTGATGGGTCTAATGGTACGATGACCTTATATTCCCTAAACTCAAATGTCATTTTTCTGGTCTTCAAATTGATTATGGCTTGGTTTTCAAATGCCCAATCCAGACCAAGAAATTTCGGGTAAGGTGTTGTGCCATCCACTATTTCAATGACTTCGAAATCTACTTTAGTGCACACTCCATCAATCTACTGTTACTCCTTTCAGCCTACCTATTGGTTGGAATCTGTGTTGGTTTTCTAGTTTCAATTGAATAGGTGAATATCCTAATGTGGTATCTCCCATGCATTGCCATGTCTTCTTTGGTAATACATTCACTTCGGATCTTAGATCCAGTATAATGTCTCCCATATTGAAATCCCCAATGTTAGCATTCAGTCTAAATTCCCTACTTGTTCTTATTTTGTGTGTGTAGGTGATTAACTGTTTTAGGTTCTAGCTTTTCTTCCGTCTCACTGCTACACTTTTCTAGGATGTTTTGCAATATTTTCATAGATGATGGATCACTTAATACTTTTACACATGATTTAAAAAGGCCTTTGATTGTACTTACTTGTCCTATGGGCTGCATTTCGTTGGTATGATCCAATGATGGAGGCATATCATATTTTGGTGCTTCCTTGTGTGGTTGCGTAGTTGAAGTCGACGTTGTGTTCTCCTTTTAAAATTCTTGTTTGGCCTCCTTAAAGGTCTCCTTTTCCTTTTGTGCATCGAACTGCTTTCTTGGTTCAGTGGTCTTCTTTACCCATTGGTTCTGGGCTGGTTCCTGTCGAACCACGTCAGTGTCTGTTTTAGCTCCTCCGCAGGTAACTATGTTGATATTTCGTCCTTCATCCCTTGCTTCAACTGAAATCCACTGAACATTCTGATTGTTCTGGTTCCTCTTTTCCTGGATATTCACTAGTAGTGTTAGACATTCCTTTGTATCTTGGTCCAATGCATGACAATGCATACAAGTTGCTGGTGGAAGCGGGCATTCCCTTGCATAATGTCCCGGTTGCTGACAATTGTGACATGTGACTGGTCCTTTACCTTGTCTAAAACCTCCTTTGGCTCATCCTCCTCCTCTGTAGATTGCTCGATCACCTCTCGATGCGTTATACTAAGGCGCCTGATTATAATGCACGGTATTGTACTGAGGCTGTGTCGGGTTGTACTGCGGTTGCGCGTTATTGTATGGTTGTTGCACAATATTATACTCCTATTGTGCAGTGTTGTATGGCACTGGGGCTTGATTGAACTGTGGCGCTGCTTTCCCAGTCATCATTTCGGCCTTTACCCTATATGCATCTGATGTCCTTTCTTGCATTAGCTCCATAGTTCTGCAGTCTTTATCGTCGTGGTCCACTGACTTGCAAAATGTGAAATATGAAGTCTTTGGAACTGTCTGATATTTTTGCATCATCGTGCAGTGATAAGGGTCGTGACCCATTTTATTTCATATTTCGCACCATAATCCTCCCATTGGTAATGGATTCAACATTCCTGCTGCCATGTACTACACGAATGTTGGACATTCATTCTTATGGTGTCCTTCCGTCCTGCAGTGGTACACCAAACGACTTCTCGTTTGTCCTTGTTCTTATTCTGGTTTAGCTGGAACATGAGATTATTCAAATCCTTCTTTAGTTATTCAATATTTGGGTCTATCTATTAGTATCGGTTTTCTTCTAGTTGCAAGGATGCCTTCAGAGCCTCTGCCCGCGATTGAAATTTATGTTTTCGTAAAGGGTATTTCAAGTGTGGGAGTAGTGAATTGACAAACAGGTGTCGATGATGCATATCGGTCATGAGGTATTTTAACTTTCCCTTCAGTCGCTTGAATCTCTGGTCAATCTCCCATACATACTCTCCTGGTTTCTGTCTTATTTTGATCATCTCATGCATGTACTGATCTTATGAACTCGACTTTTGGAAATCATTAATTAGTAACTTCTTAATGTCTACCAGTGTCATGGTCATCCATGGGGCATTGTTTGTGTCTAGACTCATGTACCATTCTAGTGTGTGGTATCTTAGTGTAATAGCTAGCTGTGTGAGTTTGGTGTCTTCATCAATGATCTGTTTTGCTTCCCAGATCTTTGCACAAATGAACAGGTCCTTCTCAGGGTCTTCTGTTGATTCTCTCTGAAATTCTGGTAACCTAATGGTATGATCGTGTCCTTCCATTATGAATGCTGAACTACTACCTCCTCTGCACGGTGTAGATACTTGACTAGTGCTTCCTAGACTGGCTTCTCTAGTTGTTGTTCCTTGTGTAGATGTACTTCCTGCTGTCGAAATTCCTCAGAACTGCAGTTGTCTAAATGGTGGTGTTCTCTTTGGTGTATTAGTCGCACATGGGTTTATGGGTTCCACATTGACATTAATATGGATAGGATGGCTGCCTTCTCCTTCCATTATTGGAACTCTCTTTTCCCTCTCATATGTTGCACGCAATATTTCCTCAATATGCTCCATAGCCCGAATATCCTCTACCTCTTCCTCATCACTCGCCAAGCCTTCCCTCGCGGCTATAACTCTCTTCTCGGTGTTCACCTTGTATTGGTAGGGTGCTTCGCTACAAGTCTTTCCCATTGATGCCAAAATCCATTTGATCTAGTTGTCGTCCATCATGATCGGGTTAAAGGGTTCCTCCTCCTTCTTGCATTTATCCTTCCCTCCTTCCATTTATCCTCACTTTGTCAGCGCTTCCCCCCTTCTCCCATGCACGTAGGGAAGTCTAGATGTCTGATTCCATTTCCATTACCCCTTTGTTATAAAACAATATATTAATAGAAGTATACAGTGATTGAATGTACCTTCCTTGAGGTCTGCGTAGAAATTATTGCTCCACTGCGCTATATGACTTCACTTTGTCCACGACAAACTCTGTTATGAAGTCTTCCACAATATTGTTAAGCCAAAAGTCAACTGCGCGGGTGAATTTGTTGTTCACCTGTTGTAACTGCCCAATATGTACTGAGGTCCAATATAGCTGTCGAATCTGGTTCGTCCAGTGGTTATCCTTCAACCTTAGTATCCACCCCTGCAGTAGATGCAGAAAATCACAGAAAAAGACTTCGTGTAAATCAGTGAACACTTATTTGTCCATATATTTGCGAGGTGTGATTCTAGGGTTTCTATTGTCTTTTTGTGCAAACTCTATCTCTTTGGTTCTCAACCAATTTCGATTTCTTCTTTTTTGGGGTTCCACGGTCTCAACATACCCTTCTAATGGCTCATTTTTCTCTTCTTTTATTTGCTCGTTTCTTGCTCCTCCTATCTCATATACTCAATCCTCTTCTGTTCCTTCCAATGATAGCAGAACCATTTGTTGGTTACTAATTACTGGTTCTACACTATTATCTGATTTATTGATCCGAGGTTCATGTCTTTCGGGTTTCCAACAAAAGCCTCTAAAACTATTGGCCTTTCTGGTAAACCATAAGGCAACGCTGCAGCACACAGAATGCGCTGTGTAGTCTCACCTGAGATATCTTTAATGGGTGGCTGTAAGACACATGTGTTTACAACCTAGGATTGAGAGCAGAATATGGGATGTGTCTTCTGAAACATTTATTATAACTTGTGATTACAACTTGCTATTATTCATGACTTATTCCCTCAATATCACAACAGTAATTAAGCAAGCAATGTAACAACTCATTCATTTATTAATCATAACAAATAACTACTAAAAAGATGGTAAATATATGCATGCATTCATCCCATTACATAGATGTTACTGTGGTTCACCCCCTCTCAGGATACGTGCACAAATATTTGGCTCTTATCTCTTTTATTATGGTAGTTCTTCATATCCGGCGCCACACGCTTACAATTCTACTCCGATGGGTAAGATTTATATGAGGCGAACTAGATCACACCAGGCTCCTCAACCTGCGATCTAATCCTCAAATCTTTTTTCTCTCCTCTCCTCTAGCTTAACAACTTACAAAATAGTACATAACAACATTACAATTCGCATCAACTCGTGCATATCTATGATGTAACAATGCAAAACTGAACTAACAAGAAGGAACCCCCTACGATTCCTACGTATCTATATTTATATATTTCGGTCTCTTCAGTCGTTTACAATATATTACCAAAACCCTAACCCTACCGAAGTTAGGTCTTCCTCCCATGCGCTCGTGCTTTTCTTCCTTCTAGTTGTCACTTTCCTTGTGCACGCCTTCTTTCATGAGTGCATGATGTGTTTTCCTCCAACTATTAGTTCAGTTTCTGCACGCTTTCTTTCCCCACGATTGTCCGTCTTTCCACTTCGACCTGCTGCCAATAGTGCTCCACTCTCACATTTTGTACATGGTGTGTACTTCTAGTTTATTCTGATACTTTAAGCATTTGGAACATACCATTTGGTTTGAGAACATCAATCCTAGGGTTTTTCTTATCCAAGAAAGTCATCTTAGCATTTTCACTATAACAATTTTTCCGAGACAATTGCGACAGTGAAACTTGTAGGTTATTTATAACACATATCAAGGTATCTATGGTGAAAATTGAAGTTTCTGGGTCATTATATTTTCAGAGATATACCCTATGGAAGATAGGGTTTTTGACTAGTCCTATAACTAGTCTCAAACATGTGTTCCAGGTAATAAAATTATATATTCTTAAGCAAGAATCCAAATTTAGTAAGACTAGTTTCATGTGAAAGAGTACAATCCATAGTATTTTTGGTACAATTTTTAGAATCCGGTATTAAATATTGGACATGTGGAATTCTATACAAGTTTTCTCTTCAGGAAAGGAAAAAAATAAGCAAGGTTAAGGAAATTTACCATAACATTATTTTGGAATACCCAATTTTGGTTAGACCTATGGCATTGCAAAGAAGAAATATCATAGTATTATAGGCTAAAATTTTAGACTTAGAAGGGCAGAAATTTCCGAAATACATCAGAAGGAAGGTTGGTTAGGAGGACGTACTCCACATAAGGGTTTCAAAGGTATGTTCACTTAAAACTATCATAAAGTTTGATTGGTATGTTCGATTGATATGATTCAAAAGCCATTGGAAAGATAAAACATATCATATTATATTGGACCAAGGATTATAACTATGTGAGATCACTATGCTTAATATATTGATGTTGTAAGTTGAGGCTTGTGGTTATACCTTAATTAAGAATAAATGGAAATACCTCAATTTACAGAAGATGAAGATAACGTTGAAATCCATCCTATGGAATGGTTGAGGATGGAAAATGAATATGATATGACTCCTTCAAGGGAAATAAATTATTTTTTTAGTGAAGCTTGAAATTAGTGGATGGGTATTGATAAGGATAATAAATGGGAAATGTCATAGGAATAATTTGAAGAACTCTTCTCAAATAAATGGATAAAGGATACAAAAAAGGAGGATATGTATACAATTCAAGAGGAGTTAAAAGAAGAAAAAGAAGAAATCAAGAATAAGGGTGATGAGCTATCTAAGATATGAAAGCTTAATGAATCACTTCTTAAAGAAGTTAAAAAATTAAAACATGGGATGAGTAGTAAAGGGACGCGTGAAAAGGACGAGGCAAGGGGATAATTGAAAAATAAATATGAAGAGATACGTAGATTAGGAAACCATAAAATGAAAACTATTGGATGACATGAAGAGGTTGAAAGAAGAAAAGAAGTTGTGTCAAAATCAAGAAAAAGAAATCATATGAGATGAAGAATCTACCAAAATACTTGAAGGGGAAATTTGCAAGAAGGTTGAGGAATCCCTAAATACCGATGAGGTAAATTTAGAAGTGAATTCCAATTTGAAGAAGGATGTCAGAATTTGATAAATGGGGTGACATCAGAACTTCAAAAGAGAAATAAGACAAGATTCAAGAAGGTCACCAGAAGATAATTGAAGAAGTTGAACTTCATCTAGAGGATGTACATGAAAAATATGATGGTATTATCTCAAAGGATAAAGTAATCAAAGATAAAAAAAAATAGGACAGATGATGCCATTTTCTCTAAAATTAATTTAGATGAAATGCATGTGTAGAGTGAAGGAAAACTGTCCAATAAGAAACCACATCGACACCCTCATTTCTAGGAAAGATTTCAAGGAAGACAAGAAGGTCAATATCAACATTATCAAGGAAGAAGATGGAATACTTATCAATATTCATGGAAGAAGGCATTGCAAAACCATTATTCAACAAGATATTATCATAGACCAACATCTACTACAAATTGGAAATTACAACAACAATACATGGAATCAAAGTGTTATCCACAAATTTGGTCATTGTGATGATGTCATGATGATGGAAAATCAAGCTCTTTACCAGTAACACTTTCCTGAGAAAAGTTACAATTGTCTTCTTCCAGAACTCACATTTTGAAACATGTTCGCAGGCTACTTGTATATTCTCCTGCGAGAATGCTTGATTCCCGCAGGCTACCTTAAGCTAGGGTGCGAACTTCTCGCACTGTACTCATTGTTAGGGTGCGAACATGCTCTTAAAGGGGAAAAAG
Source organism: Picea glauca (assembly GCA_000966675.3). Lineage (NCBI taxonomy): Eukaryota > Viridiplantae > Streptophyta > Pinopsida > Pinales > Pinaceae > Picea > Picea glauca. Next base: position 569,116 of record JZKD02S1390390.1, read on the forward strand.
ATAAAGATCTCGAACCTTCTAGAAGAGAATCTTATAGAAGAGTGAGTTGGCTTTCGAGTGGTCATTCAAGTACTGTCATTCCAGATATCTTGGGATCATTCCCTATCCAAGTAACTAATCTATCTCTTCCTATATATTGAAGAGATTGCTCATGGAAAGGGCTAAGTTAAGCAAACAACAAGTTAGCAAGATATTGATTAGAGAATTAGTGCAACACTGTATGGAGGACTGATGCTACAACAGCTAGAGACAATAGCAAGGTCATCACAAGTAGTTGATTTTCTTCATGCATGAGCAAGTGTGTGTGTCAGAGCTAGGAGCCATCGAAAGGAGACCTATGACAGCAAGGCTTAGGTTGTAAGTTTCACTTTCAATTAATTCAATACAACAATATGTCCCTTTCTCATAAAGATGATGCCACTTTATTACATAATTCCTTGATCATATGTATAGACTAGTCATTGAATATATTAATCTGCCTTTACTTCGATTGGTTCTTTTTGTTGTGATCTGGACGGGACGAGAGCATTGGAGCGAAGCTTGGAAAAACAAAGATCTAAGGAAAACGTTCATAAGGTATGTCCATAACCCTTATCTCTTAGTTCATTCAATAGGCTAGATCTAGTGAAAGTGTATTATTCTGTCTTGTTTTGTTCTAGATCCAGGTGGATCTAGGGAGATCGGTTAGTGTCCGCACCTACGGATTTATCCTATAACAAAATTGGCGACTCCACTGGGGATCGGACTGACGA